>ML279515.1:0-57226 GCA_005239495.1 Nicotiana undulata
TAAATTGTTCTGTGAGAAAGAAACTTGTGGTTTTTGTTAAATATTGTTACTTGGCCCTTGCAGAGAGATCATTATCTTTATATACTGATGCTTCATGCCTACTTGCTTTCCATAAATGTTATTACTGTTTAGATTCATTAAATCATATTATTGATGACGACCCTAGTGAGTAACACGTCTACCTCTCGTCACTTTTTCTTTGAGTTTAGACGGGATACTCACTGGGTACATACTTGTTTATATGTACTCATGCTACACTTCTNGCAGCGGCACTGTGGAGCTTTTATTATTTTTGGGATATTTCTGTCTACCCCCTTTCAGACAATTGTACATTCATTTTGTCTATTTGTATATTCCACTAGTCGCCTGTGGGCTTGTGACACTAGGTCTTGACACCCGTAGTTGATTTGCTAGTATTTTGCTAATTCCGTTTATGCTGGCAAATGATTTTGGGTTATTTTAAATCAACTTGCTTCATTTCCTCAGTTTTATTAAAGGACTCCTTAAATTTAAAAACTGGGTAAGTGTTTGAACATCTCATTTGTTTAAGTAATTTCGTTAGTAGCTAGTGTTGGCTTGCCTAACTTCGGTGTTGGGTGCTATCACGACCTGAGTAGGAATTTGGGTCGTGACATTTCTATTAGTACAAGTTATGAACTATCGAAATACTTTGAAACCTAATTATATGTTTTTATTGGAAATATCAATTGACTTTATCTGACTAATTTGACCGATAACAATATATATACACTATTATATTAGGGATTTCGTTAGATCATTTGATTCTACCTATGAATACACGTGCTGAACTTTCGAAATACTTGAAATGTAACTATATATTTAATTGAAACTAACCATTGACATTATCTGTAACTGATAATAAGATATTTTCATCTCATATTACGGGTCTCGTCTTGTTAGATCGTGTGATTCTTTCTATCAATAAAAGTTCTAAACTATCAAAATACTTGAAATGTAATTATATATATGTAACTGAAACTTACGATTGACTTTATCTGACTAATTTACCCGAGAATATAAACACTATCATATGTAATTAAACAATGTATACAGTTATATGATTTGGAGTGTGAGGTTTTAGTTTTGGGGTTTGAGGTTAGGAGTTTGATAATAATTATATTTCTATTTAAACAAAAAATATTTTCAAATTAAAATGATAAAATGTCACGACCCAATTTTAACCCTCCGAAAGATATCGTGACTACGCTTAGTCTTTACGACTAGGTAAGCCTATTATTGCAGAAAAATAAAAGAAAACATAACAATAAAGCTAAACAGTATGATTTAACAAGTAAGGGTAGTAGCACTCGGCATATATAATAACATAACTCCCAAAACCCGGAATATCGCTAATCACAAGCTTCTATAAGTCTATATAGCTCTATACAAAAGTCTGAAACAAACAAAAGGACATCTCTACGCAGGGGAATAGAAGAGGATTCCGAGGATCTGCGGACGCGAGCAGAAGTACCTTGAAGTCTCCTGAATCAGCAAGCGCGCACTAAATCCGAGGTTGATAGCTCATACCTGGATCTGCACAGGAAAAACATGTGCACGAAAGGGCATGAGTACACCACACTGGTACCCAGTAAGTGCCAATCCTAACCTCAGTCGAGTAGTGACGAGGTCAGGTCAGGCCCCTACCGGAGTAAATATAATGAATTAAGTAGTAAAATATACAAATAAATTTTACGATAAACCAGTTAAAGAAATTTAGAAAATTTAACAGTCAGGGGAGCGCTCGGCTCAGAACAAGGAAATGCAACACGAAATCTCCCGGGATACCGTCCCGTAATTTCGAAATGATTATGTAGTACATGGGGATCTCCCGGAATACGTCCATAGTCCAAAAATAAATATGCAGTGCTGGGGTCTCTCGGAATACGTCTGTAGTCCCAAAGTAAATATGCAAGACAGGGGGATCTCCCGAAATACGTCCCTAGTCCCAAAATAAATATGCAGTGCTGGGGGATATCCCGGAATACGTCCGTAGTCCCAAAGTAAATATGCATCTCAAAATGACATGACAATTACAACATCGAATTATACAGTTTTGGACTAAACAATATCAAGGAAAAATAAGGATCTACCTAAACATGCTGCATAGAATTTCAAATAGACAATTAAAAAACGTAGGCATGCTTTCCTAATCTAACTAAGCAATTAAACATAGTAGTGCAGTTCAACAAAGGAAAACAATTTATGACTTAGAAGGAAAACGGGATTTTTTAAAACAATAGCCCGTGTACGTACTCGTCACCTCACGTACACGACGCTCACATCAAACAGTACCAAACATCTTAAGGGGAAGCTCCTCCACACAAGGTTAGGCAAGTCACTTACCTCGAACCGCTCAATCAATCAGAAACCACGCTCTTGCCACGAGTATCCAACTCCGAATGACCCAAATCTAATCAAATTAATTGCATAATGTAAATATAACTACAAGTAACTATTTAAGCTAAAGAATTTGAAGCTAAGACAAGAAATTAGGAAAAACGCCCAAAAGGTCTCCCCGGGCCCACGGCTCGGAATCGGGTAAAAGTTATCAATTTAGAACACCCATTAACTCACGAGACCACTCGTCCAAAATTATCTAATTCCGACGCCTAAAACCCGATCAAAACTCAAAAATTCGATCGGGGAACGTTTCCCCCAAATTCCCACTTTCTCACTCAAATTCCTTGATTAAATGAAGAAAACTACAAGATTGATGAAATATGAACGAAATAGGGTTAGGAATTGTTACCCAATGTCTTCCTCTTCAAAACCCTCGAAAAATCGCTTTCTCCCGAGCTCAAAATAGAATTTGGGTGAAATGAGCAAATGCCATCGATTCTGCCCTCTTTATCCCAGTGATTTCCGCATTTGCGGACCCAGGACCGCACCTGCGGACAACCAATCACAGGTGCGAAATCCACTTAACTGGGCTAGGACTGCATTTGCGAGCATTGGGCCGCACCTGCGGGCCCACTCCTATGGTCCATCCACCGCACCTGTGACCCTAGTAGACCAGGCCCAATTCCGCACCTGCACCTCTCCTTCCGCGCGTGCGAGTCCTCACCTGCGGCTTCCCGCAGGTGCGAAACACTAGAACCAACAAAACTCAGAATTTTCCTAAGTCCAACTTTCAATCCATTAAGCATCTGAAACACACCTGAGGACCCCGGGACCTCAACCAAACATACCAACCAATCCTATAACACCATACGAACTTAGTCGAGCCTTCAAATAATATCGAACAACATCAAAAACATGAATTAAGCACGGATTCAAGCCTAAGGAACTTTGAATTTTCCAAATTCTACGAATGATGTCGAAACACATCAAACCTAGTCCGAATGACCTCAAATCACACACACAGGTCACAAATGATACTACGAACCTACAACCACTCCCGGAATTCCATTCCGGGCTCGATATCAAAATTTCCACTACCGGCCGAAATCACCAAAAATCCAACTTTCGCCAATTCAGGCCTAAATCTACTACAGACCTACAAAACACATTCCGGACGCGCTCCTAAGCCCAAAATCACTCAACGGAGCTAACAGAGTCGACATAATTCCATTCTGGAACCGTCTTCACACAATTCAGACTACGGTCCAAATTCTAAGACTTAAGCTCACATTTAGGGACTAATTGTCCCAAAACACTCCGAATTTTACAACCAATCACTCCGGCAAATCCCAATAGCAGAAAAAAATATGGGGAAAACAGTTATTAGGGGACCGGGGCTCTAAATCTCAAAACGACCGGATGGGTCGTTACATTCTCCCCTCTTAAAACAATCGTTCGTCCTCAAACGAGTATAAAGGCATACCTGAAGATGTGAAAAGATGAGGGTAACGGCTGCACATATCCTGCTCGGTCTCCCAAGTCGCCTCCTCAACATAAGATAGATCCTTGTCCAACTGGACTGAGCTGAAACTCATTACATGAGTCGGATCACCCTGATACTTCCAGAGCATAGAAACGTGGAATACCAGATGAAATTCTACTAGGCTGGGAGGTAAGGCAAGCTGATAAGCAACCTCCCCAACACGCCGCAATATCTGAAAAGCACCAATGAACCTCGGGCTCAGCTTTCCCTTCTTCCCGAATCTCATGACTCCCTTCATAGGCGATACTTGAAGCAAGACCTGCTCACCAACCATAAATGCCAACTCACGAACCTTCCGGTCCATATAACTCTTCAGCCTGGACTGGGCTGTACGAAGTCTATCCTGAATCACCTTCACCTTATCTAGGGCATCCTCGACCAAATATGTACCCAACAATCGGGTCTCGCCCGACTCAAACCAACCCACTGGGGACCGACACCACCTACCATACAAAGCCTCACACGGTGCCATCTAAATGCTGGACTGGCAACTGTTGTTGCAGGCACACTCTGCAAGTGGAAAGAAATGGTCCCATGACTTTTCGAACTCCATCACACAAGCACAGAGCATATCCTTAAGAATCTGAATCGTGCGCTCAGACTACCTGTCCGTCTGAGGGTGAAAGGCTATGCTCAGCTCTACCTTAGTACCCAACTCCTGATGTACGGCTCTCCAGAACCGTGATCTGAATTGTGTACCTCTGTCTGAAATATGGATACTGGGATACCGTGAAGGCGGACGATATCTCTGATATAAATCTTAGCCAATCTCTCTGAAGAATAAGCGGTCAACACTGGAATAAAATGAGCTGACTTGGTCAGCCGATCCACGATCACCCAAATAACATCGAACCTTCTCAGAGTCCATGGATGTCCAACTACAAAGTCCATGGTGATTCGATGCTACTTCCACTCTGGGATCTTTAACCTCTGAAACAATCCACCCGGTCTCTGATACTCATATTTAACCTGCTGACAGTTGAGACACTTGGCCACAAACCCAACTATATACTTTTTCATCCTCTTCCACCAATAGTGCTGTCTCAAATCCTGGTACATCTTCTCGACACCCGGATGAATAGAGTACTGTGAGCTGTGGGCCTCCTCAAGAATCAAATCTCGAAACCCATCTATATTGGGCACACAGATCCGTCCCTGCATCCTCATAAGGACATCATCACCGATAGTCACATCTCTAGCATCACCTCGTCAAACCCTGTCCTGAAGAACTAGAAGGTGGGGATCATCATACTGGCGCTCCCTAATACGTTCATAAAGAGCAGACCGATCGACCACACAAGCCAATACTCGGCTCAGCTCCTGTCACGACCAAAATTCCCAACCTTAGGGATCGTGATGACGCCTAACACCACACTTGCTAGGCAAGCCAATGTTAGAAATCGATTAACTAATTTTCTTAATTAATTGCTTAAGCATAAACAAATAAATTCAAGATAAACTTAATTAAAATAATTCCCAACGATATTAAAAAAAAAACCAATTAAATAAAATGAACCACGAACTAATTATAATAACAACTCTAAAACTACCCCAGGGTCTGGTGTCACCATTCACGAACTACTAAAGAATACTACGAATAATGGCTGAAAGAGATAGTGTAACTGTTCTGAATAAAATAAAACAGTGTTATGTAGATATAGGAGAAGACTCTCGGATATCTGCGAACGCCGGCAGATGTACCTCGTGTCTCCAAATGAATCGGGTGGTCGTCCTAAAATCCTCTACTGCTGATTAATACCTGGATCTGTGCAAAAGAGCATAGAGTGTAGTATTAGTACAACCGATCCCATGTACTGAGTAAGTGCCGAGCCTAATCTCGGGAAGTAGTGACGAGGCTAAGTCGGGCTTCAACAATATAATATTTGACAACAATAAATAATAAGGCCAGAAAGAAGTCTAAACAATTAGATAAATAAGTGCTGCAACAAAATAAAATAACTCAGCTATAACCAATTCTCAAATAAACCTTCAAAGTTCCAAACTTTAACTTTAAATAAAAGTAGTACAGAAATATTTAAAGAGTAGTAAAATAGACATTTTAACTTTTCAAAACTTTTATTTTCTTTTCCTTTAAAAATCAGTAAAATATACATGTCCTCCCTTATCGCTCCTTGTTGCGGCGTGCAACCCGCTCCCACTTGTTCTTCCTTATTGCTCCTCCCTAAAAATATCACCCTTATTACTCTTGTTGCGGCGTGCAACCCGATCCCACCTGTCCTCCCTTATCACTCCTTGTTGCGGCGTGTAACCCGCTCCCACCAGACATATCATATCAATGTTTTCATAATTTTCACAATTCAGGCCAAGCCTTTACAATATTTTTGTTTCAACAATTATAAATAATAAACTACATTTTTCTCATAACTTCATCAATAACCTCTCAACCATGAAACCAACAGAAACATCAAAATATATACCTTTATTTCGTAAAAACAATACCAACCTCTCAACCATGTTCATATCACAAGAAAACCAGCTCAAACAACCAATACTCTTTCCAAATAGTCACAACAATAACTAACAACAATTCAACAAGGCCAAATAGTCATAGAAATAATAATGAACATATAACAGTTAAGACAATGATCAAATAAGTGGGGAATGGAAAGGGGATCATGTTTAACAACCAATTTGGGTGGTGCATAGATACTCGTCACCACACCTATACACCACGCCCATGCATTTCACATAACAAACAAGTGGGGAGTCCTATTCCCTCAAGCCAAAGTTAGACCAAACACTTACCTCAATTCCGCAGGCCACTCAATGCTCAATTATTGCTTTTCTTTTTGAATTCACCTCTAACTTGCTCGAATCTAATCAAAATTAACTTGATATCATTAACTAATGCTAAAGGAACTAACTTTATTGCAAAATGTAATTTTCCCTAAGTTTTGTTAAAAAAAGTGAAAACCTGACCCCGGGCTCGCTTGATCAAAACTTGGGGTTCGGACCAAATTACGTTTATCCATTCATCCACGAACTCAAATATGCTATTAGTTTTGAAATCCGACCCTAATTTGATATAAAAATTTAATTTTTACAAAACTACCTAATTCTACCCAAATCCTAGATTTTTACCATGAAAATTCTTTATTTTTACTTTAAAAGCGATGCAAAATAGTAAGGAATTGAAAGAACAAAGTTTGGAATTGATTACCTATGAATTGGGGATGAAGATTGTTGAAGCAAACTCGTTTTTAGGGCTGGAACCTCGAAAAATTGGAGAAGAAAGGGTTCTGCCCGTTTTTAACATGTATTTATATTAGCTGGGCTGGGCAACTGTGTGATCGCGGATAAAGAGGTGCGATCGCACAGGGTAAGGGAAAAATTATGCAGTGCGTTCGCATGGGGAGGGGTGCGATCGCACAGGGTAAGGGAAAAATTATGCAGTGCGTTCGCATGGGGAGGGGTGCGATCGCACAGGGTAAGGGAAAAATTATGCAGTGCGTTCGCATGGGGAGGGGTGCGATCGCACAGGGTAAGGGAAAAATTATGCAGTGCGTTCGCATGGGGAGGGGTGCGATCGCACAGGGTATTGGCCTCCCCTCCCCCAGGCCTAATTTAACTCAGTGCGATCGCGAAGGGTATTGTGCATTCACGTAGCACAACTGGATGAAAGCAGTGCGATCGCGCTCCTGGAGGTGCGTTCGCACAGTGTACCAAACAGGGCCTCCAAATTTACTCTGCGCGATCACGGACTTGCCTATGCGATCGCATAGAACAAAATACCTGGACACCAGCAATGAAAAACCAGCAATTATTTTTAAGTGAAAAACACCCCCCTGGCCTATCCGAAACTCACCCGAGCCCTCGGGGCTGTAAATCAATCATGCACACAAGTCTAAAAACATCATACAGACTTGCTTGTGCGATAAAATCCTGAAAATAACATGTAAATCTATGGATTAAACCTCAAAACTCATCGTTTTCAACAAGAACTCTTAAAGTTCATAATTTCTCAACCGGATGTCCGAATCACGTCAAACGAACTCCGTTTTTCACCAAATTTCATAGTTAACCTTTAAATGTCATAAAAAAGTTGTACCGGGCTCCGGAACCAAAATACAGACCCGATACCAATGCTTTTTAGCATTATTTCTTTTCTTTAATTCATAAACATTTCAGCAAACAATTTCTTTCAAAAATTATTTATAAGGCTTGGGACCTCGGAATTCATTTCCGGGCACACGCCCGAGTCCCATATTTTACTACGGACCTCCCGGGATCGTCGAAACACGGATCCGGGTCCGTTTACTCAAAATATTGACCAGAGTCAATTTTTTATCAAATTTAAATTCTAAAAATCACTATTTCTCATATTTTCACATAAAAGCTTTCCAGTCACGCACGGGCTGCACACGCAAATCGAGGTATTTAATTTTAGTCTTTTTATGGCTATTAAACATATAAACATTGTCTAATTTTATAAAATGACCCCTTGGGTCATCACAGCTCCGAAATATCCAATCTCATGAACTGACTGGCTAAGGCCTGAACATCCAAGGCTAAGGGCCTCTCTGCTGCTAGAAGATATGCCAAACTCCCCAAACTCTCCGCCCGGCGACTCAAGGCGTCGGCCACCATATTGGCCTTCCCCGGGTTGTACAATATAGTGATATCATAGTCTTTAAGTAGCTCCAACCACCTCCGCTGACGCAAGTTAAGGTCCTTTTTCTTGAACAGGTTTTGCAAAGTCCGGTAATCAGTGTAGATCTCACAAGGAACACAGTATAAATAATGACGCAAGATCTTCAAGGCGTGAATAATGGATGCTAACTCAAGATCATGGACATGATAATTCTTCTCATGCACCTTCAACTGTCTATACGCGTAGGCAATCACCCTACCGTCCTGCATCAATACCGCTCCAAGGCCAATCCTCGACGCATCACTATAGACAGTGTAAGACCTCGAACCTGTAGGCAACACTAATATTGGGGTTGTGGTCAAACTGTTTTGAGCTTATGAAAGATCTCCTCACACTCCTGAACGGAGCACCCGTCTGAGTCAGCCTGGTCATAGGTGCTGCAGTAGATGAAAACCCCTCAGCAAAGCGACGGTAGTACCCCGCCAAACCAAGGAAACTGCGGATCTCCGTAGATGATGACGATCTTGCCAACTTTTTACTGCCTCCACCTTCTTAGTATCTACCTTGATCCTATCACAAGACACTATGTGGCCCAAGAATGCCACTGAATCAAGCTAGAATTCACACTTAGAAAATTTTGCATACAATCTCTTCTCCCTCAATGTGTGAAGCACGGTCTTCAGCTGCTGCTCATAATCTTCCCGAGATCGGGAATATACCAGGATGCCGTCAATAAACACAATGACGAAAGACCGGAGAACACTGTGCATCAAATGCATAAAAGCTGCTGGGGCATTGGTCAACCCAAATGACATGACAAGAAACTCATAATGACCATATCTAGTCCTGAAAGCAGTCTTCGGGATATCCGGCTCCCGAATCTTCAACTGATGATAGCCAGAACACAAGTCAATCTTGGAAAACACCCTGACACCATGTAACTGATCAAATAAATCATCGATGCGAGGCGAAGGATACATGTTCTTCACTGTAACCTTGTTCATTTTCCGATAGTCAATACACATACGCATAGAACCATCCATTTTATTCACAAACAAGACCGGAGCACTCCAAGGTGATACACTAGGCCTGATGAATCCCTTATCAAGAAACTCCTGCAACTGCTCCTTCAAATCCTTCAACTCAGGATGAGCCATACGGTAAGGAGGAATTGATATGGGCTGAGTGACTGGCAACAAATCAATGCCAAAATCAATATCTCTATCGGGCGGCACCCAGAAGAACAACTGAAAATACATCAGGGAAGTCTCTCACTACTGAAACTGACTCAACTGTAGGGGTATCAATATTGACATCTCTCACATAGGCCAAATACGCATCACACCCCTTCTCAACCATTCGCTGAGCCTTAAGAAATGAAATGACCCAGCGGGGAGTGTACTCTAAGGTACCTCTCCACTCTAATCTCGGTAAGCCTGGAATAGCCAGCGTCCCGGGGCAGAGCGATAATTGAGCTACCCCATTTGGAGCATTGTTCAGAGATTTGTGAGGTAGTTGCTCGGCGTCCGCAACCTATTATTTCTCCTTCCTACTCTGTCATTTTACTTTACTTTCCAGAATTTTTTTAGTAGAGAATTAGTATTAGACTGTATCACTTCTTAGATGCTCATGACGATTGACTCTAGATGTTGGGGCTGTGTTTAGACGTTTTGATCATTTTTATTGTATTGAAATGCTTAAAAGTGGAAATTATTATGAAACATAGGAAAATTTATGTATTAAATGGGGACCTTATGATATTTTCAGTATTTGGCTAGCCTAGTACCACAATAGGCGCCATCACGTCTAGTTTAGATTTGGGGTCGTGACAAGTTGGTATCAGAGACTAGGTTACATAAGACTCACCGGTCATGAGTAGGTTTAGTAGAGTCTTGCGGATCGGTACAGAGACGTCTGTACTTATCTTCGAGAGGTTGCAGAACCCTTAGGAAAAATCTCACATTCTTGCATTCTTGTCGTGCGTATCCACTTATTCGGCCAAAAACGTAACTCTTGAAATTCCTTTCATGTATTCGAATGCGCACGTGAGCGCTCGGTATTAACTGTGCATTGACGACGTGTGATTTCTATGGGTGAGATGTGAGTTTTAGCAGATTTATAATGGGCCAGTCTAGAGGAATTGAGGCCGGAATTTTTCTGTGGCTTGGGTGCTGAGATATTATTTGTGTGAGCACGTGCATTTGGGGACTTATATGTCTGTTTGTGTCCTTAGTGATGGGATTTTGTGACTAGATGACTACGTGGTTGTATTGGTAAAAATGAGCTTCACACGTGTAACAATTATGATGACTCATCAATCTATGTGGAGCAATGAAATCATGACAACTGGAAAGGACTCTATGAAGAGGTATGAGATAAAGAGGAACGGAACAACATACCCACGGGGTAATCAGATACGGGAATCTCAACCTAATCGAGAAGACAAAGAGACACGGTCAAAATGAATCAAGGCGAGATACAAGGCAGATTTGGGATCTTCAATTAATGAGCCAAAACGTTACACAATCTTCACGCAACAGTTATGATTAATCATTGTAACGTTAAATTAATTCCATTATTAGTCATTAATGCTCAATCACTGAAAAGAGTAGACGTTATATTAAGAAATTCCCTATAAAAGGGAGTAAAATATAACTTGTAAGGACACGTTCGAACTGCTATTGTAATATACTTACTTTTTACTCATCTTACTGCTTTTTATTTACGAATTTACTTACAATTATTAGCGTATTCCTTGGTTATCAGAAACCCGTGTTCTTCTTCAAATAGCTTTGGCAAAGAATCAAATTCTTTGGTTAAACAAATTGGTTCCGTTACCAGGAAATCTGATAATCTCTGTTTTTCTCAAATAACATTCTGTGAATTATGTCGAATGCCAAACAACCAACAGAGGGTTGGAACCCCAGTTCCATCGCCCTCATGATCCCCACAAGGATCAAGGGAACATTCCCAGAAAGATCTGCGACTCAAAACAATACTCTCAATGGAAATGAACAAGCAAAAGAACAAGATATTGTGAAACAAATGGTTGGTGAGTATGTGACTCAAGCCTTACAAGCTTTCATGAGGGGACTACCAGCTGCATCACCTGCACTTCCTCCTAACAACACTGTAACTGTGGAAAATCCACAATCCGGATTAGCAAACTCAGGAAGTGGAGGCACTCCAAATGAGTCCCTCGAAGCAAGACCAGGTATGCCCAATAATCCAGAATTATAATCTTTATTACTAACCCTGCAAAAACAGGTGAAGGAACAAAACGATCGAATCGAGCAAATTACTGGAGTACCACCTGTCATCAACGACATTGATGTTGATAGATATTCTCAACAACCTTGGAAGCCAAGTGCAGCACCCTTGCCTATTCCCAAGAAATTCAAAATGCCTGATATTCCCAAGTACGACGAGACAACAGACCCACGTGATCATGTAACTGCTTTTACCACTGGAGTTAAAGGCAACGACCTGACTAAACAAGAAATTGAGTTAGTACTAGTCAAGAAGTTCTGAGAGACACTCACCAAAGGAGCACTAACATGTCATTCTCTTCTACCTGAAAATTCTATTGACTCTTTTGCTGAGCTTGAAGATTCTTTTATAAAAGCGCATTCCGGTGCGCAAAAAGTCGAAAAAAGAATGGAGGACATATTCAAAATAATACAAGAAGACACAGAGTTGCTTCGTGAATTTGTAAACAGGTTTCAACGAGAAAGAATGTTACTGCCAAGGGTACCTGACAATTGGGCAGCCATGACATTTGCAAGCAATTTAAATGACAAAAGCTCAGAGGCCACGCGAAGACTCAAGGAAAGCTTGAGAGAATTCCCAGCCACGACGTGGAACGATGTCTATAACAGGTACAACACTAAGCTACGAATAGAAGAAGACACCATTGCTCAGTCAAAGTTGAAGATCGAACTAGTTCTAGATGCTCCGAACTAGAAAGGAGAACAGGTAAGATAGGTACGACCCTTATAAAGGACCTTCGGGACGAGAAAATAGACCCAGGTTTGAAAACACCCGGTATGAATATAGACCATCAAATAGAGATACGAGCTCATCCTCATCAAGATCCAGAAAGGATCGGGATGAACGAAATAGAGGTAATACAAGAATTGGAGACTACAACTTCAATGTAAGTACTTCTGAATTAATTATAGTACTGAGAAATATGGGTGATAAGGTTCGATGGCCCAAAGAAATTAGGTCTAACCCGAATAAAAGGAATCCAGACTTCTGGTGTGAATTCCATAACGATCATGGGCACAAAACATCAATTGCAGATTATTGCAAGGTGAGGTAGAACAATTATTAAGACAGGGCTATCCAACAGAACTATTTAGTGAAAAAGGTAAACATGAATATATGAAGAACATGCAGGAGCCCCCAAAACCACCATCTCCAAAGCGAACAGTGAACGTGATACATGGAGGAGAGGAGGTGAACAGAGTAATTTGCAAGAGAACAACAAAATTCACAATTACACATGGGAAGCGGATTCTTGAATATGTGGAATCAGACAATATATCATTCGATGATGCATATATCAACTAATAAATGCTTCCACACAATGACGCACTGGTAATATCCCTACTTATACATGACACTAACATAAAAAGAGTGTTGATTGATCCAAGTAGCTCAGTCAACATCATTTTGTCAAGAGTTGTGGAAGAAATGCTAATGGAGGATCAAGTAATCCCAAAAGCACGAGCCTTATCTGGATTTGACAACTCTACGGTCGTAACAAAAAGGGGAAATTGATCTTAGCACCTATGCAGAAGGAGTAATAAAAAATACTAGATTCCAAGTCATTGATACCGATATGGCTTACAACGTAATCATGGGGAGACCATGGATCCATGACATGAAAGCAATACCATCTACCTTACATCAATTAATTAAATTCCTTTCCAAATGGGGAATTCAACAGATTCGGGGCGATCAACAAACCTCAAGGAATATAAATTCTGTAGTACACTCTAACAAAAAAGAAGAAGCGGAAGAATCAAAAGACGAGGAAATCGTCCAAACAGGTACGGAAAAAACTGTTATCCAAAAAGGTACGGAAGAAGATAACCACGAGAAGGTGAACCAAGTCACCAAGGAAGAAGTCTCAAAACATACGGACACGGGCTCCAGACCTGATGTCATTTAGGAACCAGAAGAGGACGAGCATATCAAAACAACTACAGAAGAGCTCGAAGTTGTTCCACTGTTCGAGCAGAAGCCCAAATAAAAAGTTCACATAGGCACGAGGCTAAGCCCCATCAGAAGAGGTAAGTTAATTGAATATTTAAAGGCTAACACATATTTCTTTGCTTGGTCCCATTCAGACATGACAGGTATTCCTCCAGAAGTGATGACTCATAAACTAAATGAAGATCCATCCTTCATGCCTGTCAAGCAAAAGAAAAGAAAGCAAAGACCATTCAAGAACCAAGTGATCGACGAAGAGGTACAGAAACTCTTGAAAATTGGTTCAATACGTGAGGTAAATATCCTAATCAGTTAGCCAATACTGTAGTGGTTCCCAAAAAGAATGGTAAATGGAAAGTATGCGTAGATTACACAAATTTAATTAAAGCATGCCCTAAAGACTCATTTCCATTACCGCACATAGATCAAATGATTGATGCCACTGCTAGTCATAAATTGTTAAGCTTTCTAGATGCGCACTCTGGTTATAACCAGATAAAAATGGATCCCTCACACGAGGAAAAAACTTCCTTTATTACAAACATGGGGACTTATTGTTATAAAGTCATGCCTTTTGGCCTGAAAAATGCTAGAGCCACGTATCAAAGGTTGGTGACTAATATGTTCCAGGAACATCTAGGGAAAACAATGGAGGTATACATTGATGAAATGCTTGAAATCAACACAAGCGGAAGATCATTTCCAGCATCTTTCAATTACCTTTGAAATCCTACGCAGGTATAATAAGAAACTGAATCCAGAAAAATGCGCCTTTGGCATAGAATCAGGTAAGTTTCTGGTTTCCTTGTATCAAATAGAGGAATAGAAGTAAATCCTACTCAAATTAAAGCTATTGATGAAATACCCAATATACTTCGAGCAAGAAAAAATTTCAAAGACTAATGGGAGAATTGCAGCTCTAGGAAGATTTATCTCCAAGTCTTCGAAAAAGAGTTTTAAATTCTTTTCAGTTCTTAAAAAGTAGAATCAGTTCGAATGGACTGAAGAATGTCAACGTGCTCTAAAAAATTTGAAGGCCTATCTATCAAAACCCCCGTTGCTGTCTAAGCCAAAAGAGGGGGAAAGGTTGTATGTCTACCTTGCCGTTGCAGAAATTGTCGTAAGTGCAGTACTGGTAAGAGAAGACAAAGGTAAGCAATCCCAATTTATTATGTAAGCAACTCCTTATTAGATGCAGAAACTAGATATCCTTATCTAGAAAAATTAGCCTTAGCTCTAATCATGGCAACTAGAAAGTTAAGACCATATTTTCAATGTCATCCAATTGCTGTTGTAACCTCATACCCATTGAGAAATATTTTGCATAAACAAGAATTATCAGGGAGATTAGCTAAGTGGGCAATAGAATTAAGCAAACATGACATAATATATCAACCTAGGACTGCAATAAAGTCTCAAATTTTAGCTGATTTCGTTGCTGATTTTAATACTAGCATAATCCTTGAAGTGGAAAGAGAGTTACAACTTTTTAACGGGGCTACTCCAGGAATATGGACCCTATATACAGACGGATCTTCTAATGTAAAAGGAGATGGCTTGGGAATTGTTTTAGTATCACCTACGGGTGAAAAGATACGACAAGTTATTAAATGTTATCCCATAACTAACAATGAAGCAGAGTACGAAGCTGTCATTGTAGGGCTTGAACTCGCACGAAAACTCTCAATCGAGCTGATCGTGATCAAAAGTGACTCTCAACTAGTGGTGAACCAGATGTAGGTGACTTACACCGCTACAGAGGCCCGGATGCAACAATATCTGGAAAAGGCACGAGACCTAGTAAGACAATTCCAATCATGGAAGGTTATGCAAATACCCAGGGAGAAAAATGCAGAAGCGGACACATTAGCTAACCTCGCAGCAATTGCAGAAGTGACGAATAAAGACAATGCAATTGTCATACACCTATTTCACTCAGCAATAGACCAGGACAAAAATGAGGTAACATTTAACAATTTAACCTGGGATTGGAGAAATTTTTTTTTAAATTTTTTGTAGAATGGTACCGTACCCGAAGATAAAAAAGCAGCTCAAGCACTTTGCCGAAAAGCTGCACTGTACTGCCTCATTCGTGATACTTTATACCGCAAAATGTTTGGAAGTCCCTTAGCAAAGTGCCTCGGACCCAATCAAATGGAGTTCGTAATGAAGGAAGTACACGAAGGACAATGCGAAAACCATGCAGGAGCAAGATCCTTAGTCAAAACCCTAATTAGAGCAGGGTACTATTGGCCCAAAATAGAAGAAGAGGCTACGCATTTCATAGCTAAATGCGACAAATGCCAACGGTATGCTAACAACATGCATCAACCAACATATTTACTTCACGTAGTGATATCACCATGGCCATTCATGAAATGGGGTATGGACATAGTAGGACCCTTCCCCTAGCTAAAGGAAAGGTACAGTTCTTACTCGTATTAACTGATTATTTCACAAAGTGGGTGGAGGAAGACGCTTTTAAGCAGGTGCGAGAAAAAGAAGTGAAAAGCTTCATATGGTGACACATAATATGCCGCTTTGGAATACCGAAGGTGATCGTATGTGACAATGGCCCGCAATTCATAGGCTCACAAATCACAAAATTCTTCAAAAGTTGGCAAATCAGATGAATCACTTCATCACCATATCACCCCATGGCTAATGGGAAAGCCAAGTCAACAAGAAAAGTCATCGTCAACAACTTAAAGAAACGGTTGGAAAAAGCCAAGGGAAACTGGCCCGATGAGCTACCGATAGTATTATGGGCTTATAGAACTATTGCAAAAACAACTACGAGAGAGACTCCATTCACGCTTGTTTACGGTTCAGAAGCTTTAATACCAGTGGAAATTGGCGAACCAATCACAAAATTCACAACAACAACAGAAGAAAAAAATAACGACGAATTGAGGACAAATCTGGATTTGCTCGAGCAAAGAAGAGAAGATGCACTAATACGTATGGCAGCTCAAAAATAAATTATAGAGCGATATTACAACAGAAAAGCTCACCTCAGATATTTCAAAATTGGAGACTTTGTTCTCAAAAAAGTTTTCCAATCAACGAAGGAAGCTGTTGCAGGAAAACTAAATCCAAATTGGGAAGGACCTTACAAAGTCCGTGGCATCGTTGGAAAAGGCGCTTATGAGCTAGAGGCTATGGGCGGCAGAATCTTGCCAACCAGTTGGAATATTGTTCATTTGAAGAAGTACTACTTCTGAGTAAAAGGAATACCCCCGGTCAGGTATCATTACGTTCGATTTTACTTTTGTACAGTTAAAATTATACTAACCATTTTAGATGATAGGCAAAAAGCTAACCCATCACCAAATGATGATATTAGACCTGCACAGACACGAGGAAGTAACTGAATTCCCTGTCTAGGGTTACAACTTTCTGATGGACGTTTTAAGGGTTAAGCAGTCATCATCTAAAACTATATACCTTCGAGTCCCGTATGTTTTTCCTTTTCAGGAAAAGGACAACAAGGAAGGAATAGTCAAGTGCTCGAGATTTCATTCTTCAAAGATCAAACACTTGGGGGACTATACATTATGGAAAGTAAAGAAAAAGCAAAGAAGACTATCAAAATGTCAAAGCTCGATCCTAAAGATCCATCTTCCCAACAAGTCAAGTACTATGAGCAAAATCAAAGAGCCAAAGGCAAAAACACAAAGCCTGATTCAAAACCTTCGAAAACATATTTGTAAATTCCCAACAAGTCAAGTACTATGAGCAAAATCAAAGAGCCAAAGGCAAAAACACAAAGCCTGATTCAAAACCTTCGAAAACATATTTGTAAATTCCCAACAAGTCAAGTACTATGAGAAAAATCAAAGAGCCAAAGGCAAAAACACAAAGCCTGAAAACCTTCAAAAAATATATTCGTAAATGTAAACGAATGTTTCCAAAAACATATTCGTAAATATAAATGAATGTTCAGGTTAAAGGTAGAATATTAGTTACGGGTTAAAATGCACATCTTTGTATTTACTGAAAAACTATTATAAATGAAAACAGTTATGGATGAAAGATCATTTTCCTTGTACTTATTCAAAAAATTGTTATAAATGAAAGCAATTACGGATGAAAGATCATTATCCTTGTATCTATTCAGAAAACTGTTATGAATGAAAATAGTTACGGATAAAAAATCATTACCCTTGTATTCATTTAAAAACTGTTGTCAATAAAAACAGTTATGGGTAAAAATTCATACCCTTATATTAAAAAAGTTGTTATAAACGAAAACAATTATTCCTTTTTACTAATTCGAAAAAACTGTTGCAAAAGAAAAACAGTTACGAGTACAAGTTCATATCAAATCTGTTGAAAGTAAAATGGTTACAAAACGAGTTATAGACGATACACAAACACATGTGAAATGTTATGAAAGTTCGAAACAACGCAATAACTTTATTCAAAACATTGTTAAAGAAAAACTTGTGAAATTCCTATCTCTCTTTTTTATATTTACACCATTATGAAGTTGAGACGTCTTCTTCATTAAGTGTCGATAAAAAATGGTCCCTCTTTTATAAACCGTGCCTATTACGAAAAGGTACGAACAATCTAAGCATTTTTTTTAATGCAAAGTCAAAAACTTAGAGGTGAACCAAAAACCTCAAAAAGAAAGCATGCAAAGACTTAAGAGTAAAACGAAAACTCGAAGAAAAGCTAAATTCATGCTAATATTAGTATATTACGACAAAATAAACTAAGTGTTAACTTAGTTAAAGCCGATTTAATTTATACATTAATTGCCCCTAACAGGGTGATTTCGCAAGTAGATGGCCCGACATTCAAGCAATCAATCATTCTTTCTATCGGAACCTTCCAGACAGTAGAAGTCTGACCTTCCCATCTTCATCTATCGGCTCAGGGCCTCATTAGCGTGCTCGTCTGCGAGCTATGCTCGTTCTGTAGAGTAATGGCTGCGCAACAACGAGAGAGAGAGAGAGATGCGGGCATGGCGTTGTCAGTTGGGGACTTACAAAAGGATCCAACTTTACCCCCGATGGGAGGGGGGGGGGGTAACCACCAATTGATACAAATATAAAAAAAGAACCAAGTTCTCTAATGTTTTTTAGATGGGGGGTTGTATTCACTGGCAGGAGGAGCATCTTGAGATGGGAGACATGAGAAACAGGGACCTCAACCTCAGGTGAAGAGAGATTCTGACTTTGCTGAGACTTCTCAATCGTCTCTCTGGTTTTAGCAATTTCGGCTTTCAAGTCAGAATCCTCTTGGCCCATTTCCGTCAATGTGTCCAGATGGGCATTCAGATAAGCCCAACTAACATCGACGATTTCTTTGTCTTATAGATCTTCATAATCCTTCTCCCACTGTTCAGCTTCAGCTCTTAAATCATCTCTTTCAACCACGACAGTATCGTGAGAGGCCTGTAAATGAGTGAAGGATCTTTCCAGAAACCGGACCTTTTCTGAAGAGTTACGGAGGTTCTCCTGAGTTTGGGTGAGAAATTGTACAAGTTCACCAGAGTACACCTCTTTATGATCCAATAAAGCCTTCAGGCTCCTAATCTCCTCTGTGGCATGGGAAAGCTGCTCTGCAAATGATGACTCTAGGACACTTTTGTCCTTACCTGCCTGGTTCGAAGATGCCTTCTCGACGGCCAGTTCTGCTGCAACAACTCTAACACGCTGCTCCAAGGTACATTTTTCCTCCTCTACTGCCTCCATGTCGAGTTGTAAACTCTCGTACTGCTCCTTCCAATTGATAGCCTTTGTTTGGAAATCCTTTGCTGCTTGCTCCATCTGAACGACCCTCTTCATTCACTCTATGCCTACAAGATTGATCTATATAAAAAGATAAATTAGGTACTGTAAGAGCATATATAAGTACGTATGAAAATAAAGTTTTACCCTTAAGGACGAGTGCACAATCACGTTCATCCAAGTCAGGGTACTATGGCTTTCTAGCTTAGACTTTTTAGTCGGACCTATCAATGGCTTCAACCATACATCGATCTGGCCCGACTTTTTCAAGAGGCTGCCCGTTGCTGGGACTTATATTATAACTTGCCTCATCTCCCCCTACTGGAAGACCCTACTTCTACAGCAGAAGGCACGGAAGAGGGGGTAGATAAAGGAGACATGGGCGAAGTAGGCTGAGAAGCAGGAACAACCATGGGAGCGAAAACAGCAACGGGAGCAATTGAAGGAAGTTCTTTGGGAGCAGGAGGAGAGAAAACAGCAAGAGGGGCTTCATCATAAATGGTACCAAAACCTTCACGGAACAGGAGATCAATGGATTCATGAACAAGAGAGGGAGTTGCATCCTCGGGGGCAGAAAGTTCGGATTCAGGTACGGGAGTATCAACAATAGGTGCAGACTCGTCGTCAGAGACCACCCTCCTCCTACGTGACTTGTGGACCAGCGAACCCTCCTCTTCCTCTTTCTCCTCTAAGGTCCTGGACCCACTTGCTTTTTCTTTTCGACTAGGAGGAACCAACAATGATCTCCTGGGCCTTTGCCAGGGACAACCTTGAAGCGGACACAACCGCAACAGAAATACCACGAGCAGGAAACCCTAACAAATGAAAGGGATCAGATAAAGCTAAAAAAGGGAAGAAGTAAAAAAAACTTCACTTACTGTGGACCTTAACCTTCAAACCAAACCTCCCTGAGAGGTACTTCCACGAACGTTCTTCTAACGGAGCAATCAACAAGAGTTTTTCTACCCAATCACGAAAACTGGAGACATTCTCAACGATTTCCATGGTTGCTACAAAGGAAAAAGAAACAATCACGAAACTAATAATTTATCAAAAACAAAGGAAAGGAAAGTGAGCAAAACTGTACTCATGTGCAAGATTCCACTTCTCAGGGAAGGGGAGATTTTCTTCACCTACTAAACCTGCAGTAGGGACAGCAACATACCGGACATACCACCCTCGATCTTTGTCATCATCTGGAGTAACTAACACCCTTTTACTCCTAGCCACGAGAGTAAACACTCCTTGGCGAAACAACATCGGAGAATAGAGGTGAATAAGATGATGAAAAGTGAAGGGTGTGGAAGCTAAATTGGCCAAATACGTAAGGCACGCGACAACTCGCCAAGCAAGAGGACCGACTTGTCCCAAACAAATTTTAAAACAAAACTCGATGATAACATGGTTGATGGGAGGCTTGAATCCTAATGTGAAAGGATAAGTATAAACATAAGAATACCCGGTCTTGTAAGAGGTTATTCTTCGGTTATAGTTAGGAACAATAACAGGAAAATCAGGCTTCCAAAAACAATCCCTGCATATAAGAGACACCAAGCCCTCTGTTATCTGGGTAGGATAAAGTTCGACACTGTCATGCGAAGACATTGAAGAAAGTTGTTCGCACATGGCCTGACTATCCTTGGAAAAAGAAAACTCCGCAGAGATAATTTCATCGACCCTCGGTTCGCGTAGCGGTTCACTATGTCCTCTACTCTTTGATAAAGATCTAGAAGCCCTAGCCCCTGATGAAGATAAAGAAACAGAAGACCTAGAAGAAGACGGGGGAGTAACATGAGAAGAAGAAGCACCCCTGGAAGGGGTAGAACCTAAGCTCCTAAGCCTACCGCCTCTCCTACTCCGTGTTGGGGAAGAAGAGGGAGTCAATTCATCTACATTAATGACTTTCCTATATTGCTGGTTTGAATAAGACATATTTACGAAGAATTAAAAATTTACAAATAAAGAAAGAAGGTCAGAAGTTTTTCGTAAAAGTAAAGAAAGGAAAAGGGGTATTTATACTTGAAGGCAACCGTAAAAACATGGAAATAATTGAAGCTGTCACTTTGTGACTGATGCAACCACAAAAAGCCCTAAAAAGAGCTGAGTAATTGCAGAACCAACCCGGGAATGCCATGTGGCACGGGCATTAAATGGAGGTGACATCGATACGTACATTCAGAGATGGATGCAATGGTACGAGTGAAGCGGCGACAAAATATTGCCGCCATAAATGAGTATCCACTTACCAAATATTAGTCGATAAATAAATGGTAAGTAGGGCGACTATCTGTATTGGTAAAAATGAGCTTCACACGTGTAATAATTATGATGACTCAACAATCTATGTGGATCAATGAAATCATGACAACTGGAAAGGACTCTATGAAGAGGTACGAGATAAATAGGAATGGAACAACATATCCACAGGGTAATAAGATACAGGAATCTCAACCTAATCGAGAAGATGAAGAGACACAGTCAAAATGAATCAAGGCGAGATACATGGAAGATTCGGGATCTTCAATTAATGAGCCAAAACATTACACAATCTTCACGCAACAGTTATGATTAATCATTGTAATGTTACATTAATGCCATTTATTAGTCATTAATTCTCAATAACTGAAAAGAGTAGACGTTATATTAAGAAATTCTATAAAAGGGAGTAAAATATAACTTGTAAGGACACATTTGAACTGCTATTGCAATATACTTAATTTTTACGCATCTTACTGCTTTCTATTTACGAATTTACTTACAATTATTAGCGTATTCCTTGGTTATCATAAACCCGTGTTCTTCTTAATATAGCTTTGGCAAAGAATCTAATTCTTTGGTTAAACAGTGGTGAGTGTGATTTGATGGTTAGATGTGTTCAAGTTGTTTGATTGTGACAAAAAGAATTTGCAAGAGATGTAGCAAGTACTATTGAGTATTTAACTTCTGTCTTGAGTTGGCATACAACCTCGAGTTATGAGTGTACTGAACGATCTCTTATGTAGTTTAGTTGTAGGGTGAAGTGGATTTTCCTGTTGTGTTCTGAGTTCCTGGTGATGTCTTTTGAGCTGACTAATGCCCCAGCAGCGTTCATGTATTTGATTAATGGTGTATTCAGCCGTGTTATAACTCCTTTGTTATTGTATTCGTTGATGGCATCCTGGCGTACTCACGTAGCCAGGGGTAGCATACCCAGCTTTTGAGGATGATATTATAAGGATTCAGGGAGGAGGAGCTCTATGCAAAGTTCTCTAAGTGTGAATTTTTGCTCAGTTCAGTAGCATTCTTGGGACACGTGATGTCCAGTGAGGGTATCCATGTGGGAAAACGAGTGTGGGTAGAGTTTCCAGAAGCTCAAGATTTCTTTGACCACAACTCCAGTGTTAGTTCTTCCATCAACTTCAGGTTCTTATACCACGTATCTTGATGCCTCGAGGATAGGCATTGGTTGTCTTTTAATGCAGTAGGGTATATTGATTGCATGATAGCTATGATTTTTGTAAAGGTATAGAGATGATATCAGCTTGAGGCAAAGCAGGCAGGGTTATCTTCTGCAGGGTGTCTGAGGTTATGTGATCCTTATATAGTTTCATAGCAAGTTCTCTTTAACCAGTAGATGATATGTGCTGCAATTTGAGTTTAGATCGCTTGTGGAAGTTGGCATGGTCATTAAAATGGTGAATGCGAGATTTGCAGATGATTCGAGATATTAGATGATTTGTGTTATATGAGCTTATGAAGGATTTAGTTGAATCTCACTGTGGTATTGTGGCAGCGATACTGAATGGGCATTGTGAGTTGTTGTTTGTCTTGATCTTTGGCTTTGAGCCAAGTGGGGGAGTCTGCTAATGATAATTGGTTGTACGATTATGCGTTGCAATGGTTTCAGTTCGAGGTGGTGAATCAGTTATGAACTGCAGAGATGGAGTTTGAGAATGACTCGAGTAATGGAAATCCTTGAATACATGTTATATTATACTCTATGGGTAAATAGGTTTTATTAAATGATTGATTTGTAACTGTAAATGGTGTAGTCTGTGCGGAGTAGGAAATTACTTGGTTGCTTCGAAGTGTGGGTTACTTCCTAGTATGTTGGTGTGCAAATGGGGTCAGGTCGTTTGATATGTTTGGTCAGTTTAATTGAGATTTGTGTAGTATGGATGACTCCCGAAAATGGGTCTGATGGGTTCTAGGTTATACGTAACAATTGGGAATCTTCAAGGTATGTATTTGGCTAGAAATGAGATTTACGTTGGAGGGTGTCAAGACTTGTGGCATTTCTACATTATCATGTGTTCTACATATTAGTATCAGGAAAGAGAACGTAATGGCTTTAGATTTGCAGGAAGTCTCTTCAGTGTAAGTATTTTGCCTATGGTACTTTTGGGGATATTTGAGAGAGTATTCAGAAGCTTACGAGCCTTAGACGGTACAGTCTTACGCTTGGGTCTCGTGTGGAGGGTTTAGGTTGAGAATTATGGTATTATGGCAAGGAGAAGTGTCAATTCGAAGGTAAGTCAGAAGGAACTTGGATAAGTAGGACAACTTTGTAGTAGGTTGGATCGGCATGGTAAGGGATGTGATTAGTTCTTTGGGTATTTATGAGGCAATGAGTTTTTACAGGTGTTACTTAGCAATGCTCTTGGGTTTTGGTGACCTGCATAGTTTGGTTGAATTAGAAGGATCCAATCCTGACGGTTTGGTTTGGTGCAAATGGGATTCGGAGAGTCCTTGATGGCTGTTACAACAGTTAAAGATGTATACTTTCTACTGGCGTGAGGAGCATGTGATGTATAGTGATTTTCTTCTAGATGGGATCAAATGGAAAGTTCTTGGCTAGTGGAGTACGTAGTTTCTTGTGGCTGGGAATGGATTATGATGTTCTCATATTTATCATAGGATGACATGGTATGTACGGCATGTTGTGTAGGGTTGAGGTTTGCATGTGTGAGGTCACAATTCAGTTCTGGAAGAAAGTTCATAAATTCTTAGGCTGCATGGACAATTTCAGATGACTAGGTAAATGATATCACTAATTGGTGCGTCTTGATGAGGGTATACTTTTCAGAAAGGGCAATGTGTGCAGTTACGGGTGTGTCATTGGTATTGCGACGCTCTCCTGTTGGATCGACTGCTCATATTCAAGATTGCTTGGTGACACGAAAGAATTTTAGGGGTGTCCCTCGTGGGATGATCGGGTATCGGGGATGTGTTATATGTTCACGCGGTGGAGTTGAGATCAGATACGGTAATTTGTGTGCTTCATGGACTTCGATACTGAGAGGTCTAATAAACATATCATTTTGTGGTTGTGGATTGTGAGTATGTGATCAAAGCTAGTCAGATTTTAGTAAATGCCATGATTCAGTCACTCTGAACCTTCAGAGAGTTCTATCTGTTGTGGGTGACCAGAGTTGATTTAGGGTTGTTGGTAGGTCCAGTATGGGTAGATGTTCTGCACCGGGTCAGAATTGTTGACTCCGAATTGCTACTGTTGAGGGATGTAGCACTTGATTGTCATTGAATTTATTCATATTCTGGAGTGATCTATGAGTTACCCTTCGTTGTTGTGAGGAGTTGGGATTGTTGTTTATATGCACATATGGTGCTTCTCTATTTGGGCTTTATAGTGGAATTTGAGTAAGTCAAGTATTTGGGTTTTGCATGATTGATTGCGCATTGGATATATTCTTTCGGGGTGGCATGGCATTGCATCATTTACTTCTCCGTGGTTATGGTGATTTACTTTTGGTACTAGACATCAAATTGCATGTGGTTGATGATTTTGAACATGGTGACTCGAGGTGTTTCATGTGGACCAGTGTTTGGATAGGGTCGCGCATTGTAGCAGGGTTATGTGGAGGTAGGATCCTTGGTGTCAGGTTCGTGTGTTTTGATTTTTACGATGTGTGCCAGGCTTTTAGCATGGTGTTGTGATGGTAATTGTTAATGGCAGGATAATCCTCTCGTCTGAATCTTTTCTATGATTTGAGTTTGTGGGATGTTGTATTGAGTCAACGAGTTGCACATGTTATGGGTTTGGATTGTATTGATGCGTCATGTCATCGGAGTGGTCGTGTTGGATGAGGAGAGGTCATTAGGCCTAGAATGAATACTACCAGAGTTGGCTACAACATGGTTGGAAGGATGATATCGGCAGTATATGAAAGTGTTAGGGCGAGGCGTTGCTTGATAAGAAGTTATTTACCGGTATTGGGTTGTTTGAGCAGCTATTGTGATTAGGAGTTATTGCTATGAGTGTTGAGTCATGCGGTATATTATGTGATTACATCTGGGGTGACGTATATGGATGGATTCAGCGTGTTCAGACTCATTCAGTTTATAGTTGTGGAATTTTGATCTTGTAAAATTATTTCAGAAGTGGGAATTTGGTTCTAAGGTTTATGGGTCAGGTGGGATTTTGAAATTTCAACTGTGTTGTGCTATTGGACCTATATGGGATGGGGTGACGTGAGATCACCCCCAGGCCATATGTATGGTAGGATTGCACGACAAGTTCATGGTTTCTGAAATAACTCTGGGCACGTTCGAGGACAAACGTATGTTTAAGTGGGGGAGAATGTAACGACCCGACCGGTCATTCCATGAGTTTAGCTCCATTTACCCTATTTCTTCTTCATTTTGTGTGGTTCAAATCTTGTGTGTTTTGTTGGGTTGTTTGGTTCGGGTTTGGAGTTGTCGTGGTGAGAATTGAGACACTTAGTCTCGTAAATGAGCTTAATAGTTGGAAAAGTCAACTGGGAGTTTACTTATAGGTAAACGACCTCAGAATGTGATTTTATAGCTCAGATAGCTTCGTTAGGTGATTTCGGACTTAGGAGTATGATCGGAATGTGGTTTTGATGTTCAGAGTGGGATTTGGCTTGAAATGGCGAAAGTCAGTTTTTGGCGATTTCTGGTCGGCAGTGGAAAATTAACTATCGCGGTTAGAATGGAATTCCGGAGGTGTGAACATGTCCGTAGTGTCATTTTGGATGTGTGTGCAAATTTTCAGGTCATTCGGACGTGTTTTGGTTGTTTTCGACATCGTTGGTGAATTTCAGAAGTTTTAGGAATCTTAGGCTTGAATCATGGGTTGAATTAGAGTTTCAATGTTATTTTGGATGTTCCGAGAGTTCGACTAAGTCCGGGTGATCATTTATGACTTGTTTATATTTTTGGTTGGGATCTCGAGGGCCTCGGGTTGATTTTGGATAGTCATCGGAAGGATTAAAGTTGGAAAATGCAGTTGAAGAAGCTACTGGTGCCAGGCTTCTGGTGTGGCCGCACCTGCGGAAGGGAAGCCGTAGGTGCGGGCCAGTATGCGCAGGTGCGGAGTTGGCTGGGCGGAAGGAAAATCGCAGGTGCGAGACCTGGACCGCACCTGCGAAGCCGCAGGTGCGGGTGATTCGCCTCTAGTGCGAAAAATGGGATTTAAGTGATTTTCCGCAGGTGCGCACCTGGGACCGCAGGTGCGGTTTCACTGGGCAGTAAGTATAAATATCCATCCTTCCCGAATTTGAGCTATTTCTTCAATATTGTCATCTGGGATTGAGCTTAGAGAGAGGGTTTTGAGGGGGGAATTCAAGAGAACTTCGTAGAGGTAAGATTTTTGAACCTAAAACTCGTTTCTATGTGATATTTGGACTGATTTAGGGTGAAATTATGGGAAAATAAGTGATTAGATTGAGGGTAGGCCTGGGGGTCGGGTTTGGCCAATTTCGGGATTTGTGCCTAATTTTGATAATTTTTGAATGAGTTTCGTCTCCCTAGCATATTTTGATGTTTTAATCTGATTTTGATAGACTCGGAGCATTTGGGAGCCGATTCAAGAGGCAAGAGCATTGTAGAGTAGTTTTCGGGCAGGTTTGAGGTAAGTAACGATTGTAAATCTAGACCTGAGGGTATGAAACCATTCGAGAGTCAAGAGCATCACGGAGTAGTTTTCGGGTCGGTTTGAGGTAAGTAACGATTGTAAATCTAGACCTGAGGGCATGAAACCATTCGAGAGGCAAGAGCATCACGGAGTAGTTTTCGGGTCGGTTTGAGGTAAGTAACGATTGTAAATCTAGACCTGAGGGTATGAAAGCCTGGTATTCAGTATTGTTTTTATAAATGAGGTGACAGACATGCTAGGAGACGGGCGTGTGGGTGTGCACCGGTAGGGACTGAGACTTGGTCCATCCCGTAGCGACTATTAAGCCGCGTATTTGATTTGAAACCATATGATATCCTGTATTTTAGAGATTTATACCATATTTTGGGTTGTATGCCATGTTTGGGGCCTTGTGCGACCTGTTTAGTCCTTCAGGGGTATATTTACTGTTGTCCTCACACTATTTTGATAGAAATGTATGAACTCAGGCATGTTTTATACCTGTTCACTGTTTATTACTGTTTATCACCCTGTTTTAAAATAATGAAAGATAATATTGGGTGAGTCCCTATGGTTTGAGGTGAGTTGGGCTGAGTCCCCGTGATTTGTGATGAGTTGCCTGAGTGGCTTGTGAGGATAACTGAGTGAGGCCGAGAGCTGAGTTTGTGAGTATAGTTATGGATCGGGCTGCATGCCGTAGTAATATATATTATACGGATCGGGATGCACACCGCATCAATATATATATTGGATCGGGCTGCACACCGCAACAATATAACGCTTGGGCTGTAGGAGCCCCTCCAGGAGTCTGTACACCTCCAGTGAGCGCAATCGACTATAATGGATCGGGCGGCACACCGCAGAAGATTACTATTATGGATCGGGATGCACGCCGCAACGATATATATGTGGGTCGGGCTGCACACCGCAACGAGATATTGGATCGGGCTGCACGTTGCAGCGGTTGTTATATGGTACCTGTGGAGTGATAGTGCTGAGTGTGAGCATTGACTTATGAGAGTAGAGTCACGAGTGACTGAGAGGCTTGCCCCAGAGGCTTTATTTGTGCGTGACACTGTGCTCGGAGAGCTGATGTTTTAATGAAACTACTGTTTTCACTTTTCTTTACACTGAGCCTTTTTGATAAATGCTGAACTAATGTTTTATACGAGTTTAAACAGAAAAACTGGAGTTTTTATGAAATATTCGGAATGTAGATTTCCGATTTGAGTTTAATCACTCCCAGTGTTTGTTATTATATGGTTTTCACATGATCTTTAAAAATGCTCGTCACTGCACTCAAGTCTTTAGTTATGGTTGTTACTTACTTAGTTGGCGTACTCACGTTACTCCCTGCACTTTGTGTGCAGATTCATGTCCCGGGGCAAAGCGATAGTTTAGCTACCCCATTTGGACCATTGTTCAGAGATTTGTGAGGTAGCTGCTCGGCGTCCGCAGCCTACTCTTTCTCCTTCCTACTCTGTCATTTTACTTTACTTCCTAGATTTGTTGTAGTAGAGAATTTTTATTAGACTGTATCACTTCTTAGATGCTCATGACGGTTGAATCCAGATGTTGGGGTTGTGTTTAGACGTTCTGATCATTTTTATTGTATTGAAATGCTTAAAAGTGGAAATTATTATGAAACATAGGATAATTTATGTATCAAATGGGGGCCTTATGATATTTTCAGTAAATTGGCTAGCCTAGTACCACGATAGGCGCTCTCACGACTTGTTTAGATTTGGGGTCGTGACACTATCTTATATTGAGGATCCAATAGCCATTTTGGATAGACAGGTCATAAAACGCAGGTCAAAGAATATTGCATCAGTAAAGGTCAAGTGGAGGGGTCAGCCGGTCGAGGAGGTGACTTGGGATACCGAGCAGGATATGATCATCCAGTACCCTCATCTTTTCACAGCTTCAGATACGTCTATATATTCGTTTGAGGACGAACAATTATTTTAAAAGGGAGAGGATGTAACGACCCGGCCGGTCGTTTTGAGCGTTTGAGCCTTGAACCCCTAATAATTGTTTTCCCCGCATTTGTTTCTGTTATTGGGACTCGCCGGGGTGATTAGTTATGGAATTCGGAGAGTTTTGGGACACTTAGTCCCTAAATGTTAGTTTAAGCCTAAGTGCGAAGACGGCCCTAGAATGGAATTATGTTGACTCTGTTAGCTCCGTTGAGTGATTTTGGGGTTAGGAGCGCGTCCGGAATGTGTTTTCGAGATCTGTAGTAGATTTAGGCTTGTATTGGCGAAAGTTAGATTTTTGGCGATTTTAGCCGATAGGGGAAATTTTAATATCGAGCTCGGAATGGAATTCCGGAAGTAGCTGCAGGTTCATAGTGTCATTTGTGACCTGTGTGTCAAATTTGAGGTCATTCAAACTAGTTTTGACGTATTTCGTTATCGTTTGTAGATTAAATGCTAAGTTCTTAGGCTTAAATTCATGTTTAATTCTTGTTTTTCGTGTTATGTGGTGTGGTTTGAAGGCTCGACTAAGTTGGAATGAGGTTATAGGACTGGTTATCTAATCCCTTTGGAAACTTTAAAGAACAAGAATAATTAAAGAAACAATAACTCACTTCATAATAAATAAAAATCGTTCAATACATAAGCACAACATGATATTTAATCCACACTTTATATTTGAATATTTCCATAAACAAGATTCAAGTGTTGAAAAAAATATTACACACTTAAATATTCAATACAAAGCAAGTAAATGAAAATGAGCATAAATTAGTAAGAAATTCTCAACCAAAAGCTTCAAATCTTCAAGACCCAAGTGTGTGTGCAAGAACCCTAACTCCAAAACTTGTCTTCTCTAGTGTAAGAACTGAAAAATAAGCCAAAAGATTTGTTTCCAATAAGCTAGGTCGTGTAGTTGTGGGTTTGGAGTTGAGAAAATGTGAATTGTCATTCCTGTCCAGGTCTGAAGCCCGTTGAGCACACCTGCGGAAGGATCCTCGCAGGTGCGGCTCTGCATATGCGGATAGCCTATCACAGAAGCGGCCCTTGATGAGAAACACTAGCTTCGTAGATGCGGACTTACACGCGCAGATGCGCGACCGCAAATGTGGACTTTAAGTGCAGGTGCGCTTCCGCAGATGCGATGAATAGATCGCAGAAGCGGTTCCTGCCTTCCAAGCCTTATTCCGCAAATGCGGTCATTTCCTCATAGATGCGAGGTCGCAAAAGCAACCAATGTTCCGCAAATGCGGAATCACTAAAGAATTTTACATTGTTTCAACTCTTTTTTTGCAAATTCCACTTTAGTTGAATTCAACTCTCTTCATGGCAACATTTATCTGAAAATGTAGCAATACACACCATAAACAACCTCATATTATAATTAAAGGACGCAAAATCTAAAGAAAAGAGACTAAAATAAGTGGTAAAATAACCATTCATCAAAATCTTTTTATTTTTCTTTTGACTTAATTCCCTCAAGAAATCCATCATCGAGAAAAGACAAAAATTTTAAAACAAAAATTTATGGATTTTTTTCTTTTTCAATTAATCGCGACCTACTTCACCTGGCAAAGACAAGGCAAACGAGAACTACCAAGACATACAACACACACATATCCCCCACCCCACTTAAATGGTGACATGTCCCCATGTCACACAAAGAAAATTGTAAGGTAAAGAAAACTTCCCTGATAGAGTTAGTCCGTTGAAGACAGTGCCGGGGTCTAGATAGAAATCCCGGCCAAGTGCACGCAGCCATGCCATGATTGTCCTCTCATACTTATCATTTTTTGTAGCAAGGGCATCCACTCGAGCTCCCAAGTCTGTGATAGAGGTACGCATCCCCACCATCTCCTGCTCTAAGGCGATCGTTCCTGTTTCCCATCTGCCACCTAAGGTTCCCCCAACAACCCTCTCGTGTGGTGGGGAAGCAACCACATCCTCAGATTGCACCACATTACCATCGTCGGGCGCATCAGACTCATCACTATTTGCCTCAACAGTCCCAGCAAGGTCCTTCCCAATTACTACTTTATCAGCCCGGAATGTTTGTTCCTTTTTGACTTTCCCATCCATGTCCCTATTTTTCGGTACACGTGCCATGCATAATCGAGTGATTAAGGATGGAAAAAAGAACCCATACCTCGGCACAAGACAACGAATGAACATCTTGCCATGAATAACCTTAGCCACATCAAAATCATGGCCATTGATAAAGCACCAGATCAGTGCGGCTCGGGGACCATTCACTTCAGTGGTGTTTGAGGAAGGCAACATGTGGCTATTTATAATGTAGAGACAACACTTCCCTTAAAAGGTAAGTGATGCCGAATGAAACTTTCGCCCCGACGTGACCCACACTACCTCCTTGTAGGGCACACAAAGGGTTTTAAAGAAGAGTTTCCACATGGGTGGTTCTCTGCTATATGTGTCATAGTAGTCTTCTGCTTTAGGATATTCCCCGAACAATGGAAAACGGTAGGCCTTTCGAATGGCCTCTATGGATGCGTCCACACTCTTCTTTAGAACTGTGCAAACATGGTTAACATGTTCCGATCAGTTCGCATAAAACTTCCGAACAACCATTATGTTGGGTTCTTCAGGTTCCTCAAAAGATATCCCCAAGCCTCGCCTGACCAATTCATGATACATGTTGGGTAAATCATTTTGGAGGGACCCCATATCAATTCCCCTCTTTGGTATGGGCTTCTTGCATTCCTTATTACATAAGCCTTCCCGGGCGGCATTGGAGACGAACTTGTTATTATCATACGGGTGAGCATTAACATAAGCTCGCGAACGGGATGAGCCAGTGTGACCACTTGAGGAGGCATCTGTGGTTTTTTGTTTCTTAGACAGCATCATAATACCTGTAACCAACACCAAATATAATCTAAAAGGCACAATTAGTGAACAAGAGAGGTTACTCATCACCAACACACTTGGTCACGAAATTACACTCTCAAACTCTTTGTGGCATTTATACGAACACCTGATATGCAAGTTCCGCTGAACCCCCACACAAAACAAGTTTTAGCCCCAATTGGATGAAGGATACACCAAGGTCACACCTAGCCCATTCATTGTGAAATTCAACTACCACGCCATAAGAAAACGAGTATAACTAGAAAGAAAGAACTAACAAAAATCAACTACAACGCAAGAAAAAGAAAAGAAAATAAACTAAACTAAGAGGGAGAAAGAATCTCAGTTACTTCAGGAAAACTTGTGAAGATGTGGGGAGAGGAGAAGAGGAAAGAGGAAACTGTCAATTGATGGAAGGGTTGTATGCTTAAGAGAACATATGAGAGAAGTTGGTAGGGTTAGGGTTGTTTAGAATAAGGGGAAAGGCGAAATTTTGAAATTGGGGTGTTTAGAAAAGGCGGGGTCCGAAATTGGGGTTGTTTAGAAAAAAAGGGCTGGGTGTCCGCAGAAGCGGAGCCGCAGATGCGACTTAGGGGTCGCAGGTGCGGACCCAGCCCTTTAAGTGATTTTTCGCACCTACGATGACTATTCCGCAGGCGCGCCCCCATGGACCGCATATGCGGAAATCGCTGGGTAGCTATAGAAAATTTGAGGGTTTGAAATTTTATAACACTAAAATCGATTTGGAGCTCAGTGGGAGATAATTTCTCAAGGGATTTTAAAGGATAATCATTGGGTAACGAATTCTAACTCTAATTTGATCGTAATACTATAATCTATTGTTTTTTTTCTCTTCTAATTAAGGAAATTGAGGGTAAAAGTTTAAAAATGGGAGAAAAGTTCCCCAATTGAAAATCCGAGTTTTGAGTGAGATTTTGACGTCGGATTTTGATGATTGTTGTTCGAGTGTACTCGTGAGTGAACGAGTGTTCATAATTTGCAAATTTTACCCGATTTTGAGGCATGGGACCGAGGGACCTTTTGGGGCGATTTTCCTAACTTCGCGGTTTAACTTCAAATTAATTAGTTAGATCAAATACTTAAAGTTATATTTACATTATGCAATTACTTTGAATAGATTTGGGACATTTGGAATCAGGTACACCTTGCAAGAACGTGGTTTCAAGTTGATTTGTGCGGTTGAGGTAAGTGGCTTGCCTAACCCTGTGTTTGGGATTTTTCCTTAGGATGTCTGATAATATTTGTTGTGTGGGCGCTATGTACGTGAGGTGACGAGTATGTACACATGCCGTTATTACTAAATACCACTTTTCCTTTTTAAATCATAAATTTTTCCTTCTCCTGTTAATTTGCATTAATGTGTTAAATTATTTAGCTTAGATTAGAAAAACATGCTTACGTGTCTAATTGTATACTTGATACTCTATATTCCATGATTAGCTAGATTACTACATTTCCTTACTTGTGATTAGATGAACTGTATAAAATGATGCTATGCCTGTCATTTATCTTGCATCACATAGTTAAATTAGGGCTACAGACGTATTCCGAGAGATCCCCCAGCATCACATATTTATTTTGGGACTACAGATGTATTACGGGAGATTCCCCCGTACTGCATATTTATTTTGGGACTACAGACGTATTTGAGGACATCCCCCTGTACTGCATGTCATCTAGAACTACGGGACGGTATCCCAGGAGAATTCCACCTTGTGTTTACCTTATTCTTGAGCCAAAGGCTCCCTTTACTGTTAAGTTTTACGAGCTTTTTCTTACACTGTTTACTTTAGAATTTACTTACCTCTTTTACTATTTTAAATTGTTTATATCGATTCCAGTAGAGCCTTAAACTGACCTCTTCACTACTTGACCGGGGTTAGCTTGGCACTTACTAGGCGTACCAAATGTGGTGTACTCATGCCCTTTTCTGCAAACGTATTCGTGTGCAGATCCAGGTACGAACTATTAGCCTCGTGGATAGTATTTGTTGTTAATTCTAGGAGACTACAAGGTATTTCTTCCGCGTCCGCATAATCCTCAGAGTCCCTTTCCATTCTATCGCTTGGAGTTTTCTTATGTACTTTCCAGACTTGTTAGAGCTACAATAGTTTTTAGAGGCTTGTGACTATTTGTGACATTCCGGGTCATTAGGATGTATATTGTGTACATGCCGAGCGGCATCGTTATGTTATTCAGAATATGTTCTTATTTCCTTTATTTATTGTGTTTTTAATTAAGTGTTATTCGCAAAATTAGGTTTACCTAGTCGTAGAGACTAGGTGCCGCCACGATACCTTTCGGAGGGTAAAATGCAGGGCTGAAGTTCGTTCTTTAAGCAATCTATTTACATGTGAGGGTATTATAATATTATGAGAATGCGTCATTACAAAAAAGTTAAGTCATTGCCGAAAACTAAAGTGATGTTTTTGTGTTACACCCCATATTTTTGTACGTGAAAGTACATCGTAAGTCAATTGATGTAAGCTCAGAAATGAGATCCTCTTTGAAAGTATATAAAGTTATTTAATGTTGTTACACCCCGTACTTCATATGTCATTGTCATTATTGTAAAATCAAAAAGGACGAAATTCTTCTACAAGGATAAGAAAGGTTTACTGTAGTCTTATGTAAGTTAAGATGAATATAAGACTTTTTAATCATAATTTAAATGAGTTTAAAGTCATGATATGACTATATAAGATGTTTGTATATGAAATATAAAGTTTGGAAAAAATCAGATTTAAGTTGCGGAAAAAGCAACTAAGGATTTGCCTTGTAATGAAGAGTTTTGAGCAATACTTTTCAATGTTATATGAGGTCTTTTTGGGACATATTATATACCAAAATGAAGTTCTTGGAACCTATTTTCATACAACATCAGGGTAAAGAAATATGGATTTTTAAAGTAGGGTCGCCAAGTTACGTCACCGCACTTCCGAGAAATTGGCAGGTTTATAGGCCAGGTTGCGACACAGTTTTCTCCCAATCTATTGAGATTGGCAAAGAGATATTAAAGCCTTATGTGTCTAGTTATAACTCTGAAAACCGTTTGTCAATAAGATATCGGAGTAGATAGATACAAGTGTCCAAAGTAACACTGCTCAAGCTGCTAAGCAGACAACTTACCCACCTGCTTGAAGAATTGAGGCGGTGGACTTATAAGTGGACTTATAACCTTATATCTCGTAAAAAATACAGAGATTACTTACACCAATACACTCTCAAGCTCTCCAAGAAGTATCCGATTAAATTCCAAGCAAGATCAAGATCCCTTTCATGAAATCAAGAAGCGATAACATTAGAATGATCCCTACGACGTAAGTATCATTATACTGCCTCTCTTTTTATTTGTAGTTTAAGTTTGGAAGGTACTTCATGGTTAATAAAACACATAATTTATGTATTTAAGCTTTTAAATATCAAGGAAGGTTGATAAATTCATTTCCTAATAGTTAGAACTCACCGGACGGAGATCGGAAGCAGTGAGTTCGATTTATCCTAAACCCCTCCTTTTTCACTATCCTTCCCCAAAGAGTTGTTTACAATAATTATTACAGAACAATTACATAAGTTACATAATTGAAATAAGAAAGAAGAAATTATACTATAGGGAGCCTACTGATAGTCCCAAAATCTCCAGAGTGCCTCAAATGCCATTAATTCACAGCCTTTCACATGATTTAGGTGTGTCAGAGTTCCCTAAGGATCTCAAGGGATCCCGGGCAATGCTCACACCCAGATTCATGACCAAACTGAATAAGTGTAGTGTGGAAGGGCCAGCTCTAATGTGTCAGAGTTCAGAGGGATCTCATAGGGATCCCTAAGCAGTCACACATTAAAGGGAAAGAACCTAGACTTCTAAGAGTATATGTGAGAGTGCTTGACATAGTTTTGAAAGAGTTGAGTTGGAAAATAGTTTCTGAAAATAACTTGTTTGAGAAATAAGTTTTGGAAACAGCAGGAGAGTTTGCTTAAGGAAAACAGTTTGAAAGAAAGGGGTAAGACAATCAACAACTCAGAACCAAAGTAGCACACATATGACAAGTACAGGGAACCACTTCAACAATCACAAACAGGGTAAAGGGGAATGGGGACAAGCATGCCACACCATGAAGACAAATTTGCATACAAGTTAACACCGGGGAAGTATTTAAGGTATTACCTACTTATACAGAACCCAATAAGCCACAACAATAGTTTTGTCACAAAGTGTTCATACCAGGAACTTAGTAGAGTCAGATTGAGGGGTGCTAAAGAGGAAGTACATAATAAACAAAGTTACACATAGGTTTAGGGGGAAGGGTTTAGGATTACATAGTAACTAAGTGACATAAGTACATGCTTATAGTGCTTGGAATTAGAGGTAGGGCAGAATTGTAGCGAAATACATAAGAAAGCAATAAAACATGCTGAAACTAAATGAAAGGAGTAATCACATGGTTAGAATAACAAGTAGACATGCTAGTTGCAAGGTAGACAACAGAACCACAAGTAGAAGCATAGTAGAAGCAAAAGGAATTACAATATAAACTGAAACATATTGTTTTGGAAAGCTTCAAGTTAAATTGAAAACATACCCGTTAAAGGAGAGAATAAGTGCAAAATGAAGAGTAGTAGTGTGTACAATCCTCAGTCTTGGCTTGCAGCCAATTGAGAATAGTAAGTAACCAACAAGGATAACAAGAGAGAATGTATATATGTGTGAGAGAGTTTTGAACAATGTGTTGTTCATCTGTTATGCTAAGAAGAGAATAGATGTATTTATAGTTTAAAACATGCAGAAGAATAAGGTAAGGAGTACTAATTTAACACAGTTATAGGAAAAATCCCAATAAGAATCAGTTAAGACCCAGACTCCCTTTAATTAGGGAGTCATAGTTCAAACGGACACAAGTTATGCTAAACAAGGAAAGGAATATATTAAAAAAAGCTGGTTCAATCATAATAGGAGTGGTAAAGTATATGGCATACGATTAGGGTTAAATACATAATACTCAATTAAGGAAAGTGTATGAGAAATATTGACAGCATGTTCATACACATAAAAATAAGACAAAGTATAACTCAATTCTGGAAATTAGTCAAGAGAATATCGAGTGAGATTCCAATCACAGGGAATCAATACCAATCAAGGAAAGCATCACACAAATAATGAAATAATTCAAAAATTAGTAAAGAGTTCTAAGGAAAATATACAAAATCACTGTTTTAAGGAGAATATCATAGTTCTAAGAAAAATACACAAAATCACAGTTTTAAGGAGAATATCACAGTTCTAAGGAAAATACACAGAACCAGTAGAGAGTATTATGTAAAAAAATCAATACAACAAATAATCAAACCTATTAAACGATAAATAGCACATGTTGAACAAAAATAAGAGAAACCCTAAGCAAATAGTTAGAGGAACAGTAGAGAATCAGAAACCCTAACAACAAATTAGAGCAGGAAGCACAAGAATACATAGAATATACATGAAAGCCCATAAGGTTCATGAGAGACACACAAACAATATCGCAAACAGACTCGAACTTTTAAATCGAACCCAGAAGTATTAGGGGTTTTTAACAAAATTGAATCGATCAAAAGGAAAAGCTTAGGTGATGTTTAAACATGCTAAAATTGTAAGGTAATGCTGAAAAAATTAGAAAGAAATCGTTTTGCAAAAATGTTTTGAAACCCTAGTCTTGAAAGTGAGGAAATCGTTTGAAAACAAAGAGATTTTTTGAGGAAAACATGTGAAAACCTTAAGATACACATAGATCTAGAAAGATCAGAAGATTTTAAAGTTAGGGTTTCCACAGAAAACCCAGAGAAGGAGAAGAAAACTCAAATATTACCGGCCTTTGGCCGGAAGGTGTAAAGATCTTACTCGAACGGTCATAGACGACCGAAAAGATGGCATGAGACCGGAGATGGGAGTGAACCACCTTTGGGTCACTTGAGAGCCTCAAACGCTGACACAAGTGTGAAGGATGGAGCCATAAGGCTGGTGAGAGGTGGAACCTCCATGGTTTCCGGCGAGGAGGTGGCCGGAGAAGGGAGATAGGGCTCAGTAGACGAAACGTCTAGAGAGAGAGATGAGAGAACTTAGAAAGACGATTGAGTGTAACAAATGGGAGGGGGGGGGGAATGAGACAGGGGGTAGTCTTTAGGAATTAATATGGTAAGGAGAAATCTGGTCCGTTGATCAGAAATGATCAACGATCCAAACTAAAAAGGGATTTGAGCTGGGTAGGATTTTAAGTCTGGGCTGGGTAATTGGGCTAATCAATTGGGTTAGGGGTCCGGATTTAATTAGGCTAGGATTTAAAATAAAAGTGGCTAATTATTAAATACCCCATAAAAATAGATAAATAATTTATAAAAATGGCTAATAATTATAAAAAATAAAATTGAGGCTTAATAGAGTAAATTAAAATGGTTAATCAGTATTTAAAAAATACAAATGACTAATTATTGAGTAAAACTAGCATAAAACATGCGATTAGGCTATAATTGCAAAATCATTGCAATTATAGCCAAATAGTGCCAATTTGGCTAATTATGAAATAATTTATTCTTAATAGGACCAAATTTGATATATTAAATCAAGAAATATTTTTGAAATCATTTGTAATGCAATTTTATGATTAATTATTAAAGATCAAAATACTGGATAAATTAAAATAAATTAATAAAATGCGGGAAAATTATAGAAAAATACCAATTGCTGTAAAAACCTAATTTTGAAGGTATATATGCTAATTAAAATAATTTGAGAAAAGATTGGGTATCAACAACTGCCCCTCTTTACCCGAGAAGGATGAAAAAGTTGTCGGGTAAAGATATGATGGCCAATTTTGACCGAGCGAAATGGTGTGAAGAGATTTAGGCCGTACCCTGGTTTCTGAGTTGCCTACATATCCCTGGTTTTACAGGAATCAGGACATATGCAAGTTCCCGTCTGACTATGAATGCTGTCTTCGGATGGTTAAGGATGACGTCCTCAGACCATGATGTCCTAGGCCATGAATTGTTTGATGAAGGATTCACAGACCATGAGATGATGTTCTCGGGCCATGAGGATGGTGCCTCCGAATGATGACGCCTTTGAATAATGATATGCAAAATTAAGAGAGATCCTCAGGCCATGACATGGTGTTCTCGGGCTATGAAGATGGTGACTCCGAACGATGATGCCTTTGGACAGGTTGGCGATATTTTAGCCCAAGAAAATTCAGTAGTATGATGCAGACAAGACAAATCTTAGTCTTGCAAATTGAAGGGCATATCTTAGCCCGAAAGAAAGGTGAAGTAAATAATTCTTGAGACAGTGCTTAGTCTCGATGAAAAAGTAAATTGGAGGCAGAGCTTAGCCTCTGAAGGCAGAAAGGTAGCCTTATGAAAATGGAGGTAGAGCTTAACCTCATGCAGATGGAGACAAAGCTTAGTCTTGGAAGGCAGAAAGGTAGCCTTATGCAGATGAAAGGCAGAAAGGTAGCCTTATGCAGACAGAAGGCATAATGGTAACCTTATGCAGATGGAAGGCAGAAAGGTAGCCTTATGCAGGTGGAAGACAGAAAGGTAGCCTTTCAAGAATAAGTATGCATGATTTTTGTAAAATATAGTTCAAACATATAAATTAAACCAGTTTTAGATGAACCAACAACCGTGACACGATTCAAGACATTATAACCTCTCCTGCTACGGAATTTTGAGGGTCCTCCTCAAAATTCTGCCCCAGTTTGATGGGTTGACGCTTCTAAGCGTTACACATGCGATGATCGGCTGAAGTTGCTTCAGAATTTTGAGGGTACTCCTCAAAATTCTGCCCCAGTTTCCAATTGCGGGGAAAAAAATGGAATTTTATTGAATTGTGACCAAACCCATAGGGCTGCCTACGTATCCCCTCTTAAACGACAATCACGTCAGGCGTAGTTTAATTTACATCATTTAAGGAAGCATAAAAGATTACACATAATAGCGTTTGACTGTATCTGAATTGATCGGCTTTGGCCATACTTCTCCGTCCATTTCTGCAAGTATAAGTGCTCCTCCTGTCAGTACTCGGTGAACCATGTATGGACCTTGCCAATTGGGAGAGAATTTACCTTTGGCTTCGTCTTGATGTGGAAAGATTTTCTTTAACACCAGCTGCCCTGGCGCAAACTGTCTAGGCTTGACTCTCTTGTTGAAAGCTCTGGTCATTCTATTTTGATAAAGTTGCCCGTGACATACTGCATTCATCCTTTTTCCGTCTATGAGGGCCAGTTGCTCATAACGGCTTTTTACCCACTCTGCATCGCTAAGCTCAGCTTCTTGTATGATTGTTAATGATGGAATCTCAACTTCGACAAATGACAGCTTCCGTACCATAAACCAACATGTAAGGGGTTACCCCGGTTGATGTGCGGACCGTGGTGCGGTATCCCAGTAAGGCAAACGACATCTTCTCCTGCCATTGCTTGTCCTTTTCTATCATCTTCCTTAATATCTTCTTGATGCTCTTATTGGCGGCTTCTATGACTCCATTCATTTGAGTCCTGTAGGATGTGGAATTCTTGTGTTTGATTTTGAAATTCTCGCACATAACTTTCATTAGGTCACTGTTGAGATTGGAACCATTTTCGGTGATGGTTGATTTTGGAACTCTGAATCGACAAACAATACGGTCGCGGACGAAGTCTGCCATGACTTTCTTAGTCATTGCTTTGCAGGACGCTGATTTGATCCATTTAGTGAAGTAATCAATTGCTACCAAGATGAACCTGTGTCCGTTGGAGGCGGTAGGATCGATCAGTCCAATAACGTCCATGCCCCAGGCAGCAAATGACCAAGGTGAGCTGATTGCATTGAGCTCGTTTGGAGGTACCTTTATCATATCTGTGTGTACCTAACATCGGTAGCATTTATAGACATACTGGATGTATTCCGTCTCCATAGTCATCCAAAAGTAAGCGACCCTGAGTATCTTCTTGGCCAAGACAAAGCCATTCATATGTGGGCCATAGGTCCCATCATGTATCTCTTCCAGTAGATTGGAAGCTTCCTTTGCGTCGACACATCTCAATAACCCCAGGTCGGGAGTCGTCCTGTACACGATTCCTCCGATGTGAAAGAAGTTGTTGGACAATCTCTGGAGCGTGCGTTTTTGAATGTGATTTGCAAGATCTGGGTACTCTCCGTTTGATAAATACTCTTTGATATCATGAAACCACGGCTTTCCGTCTGCTTCCTCTTCAACATGAGCACAGTAGGCCGGCTGGCTATGGATCTTTAGTGGAATAGGATCAATGAAATTCTTATCTGGATGCTGTATCATAGATGACAGAGTGGCCAATGCATCGGCGAACTCATTCTGGATTCTGGGGACATGCCGAAATTCTATCTTCGTGAACCTCTTTCTCAATTCCTGCACGTGGTGCAGATACGACAGTATCTTGGAATTCTTAGTGGCCTATTATCCTTTTACCTGATGTATAAGAAAGTCTGAATCACCAATCACTAACAGCTCTTGGACGTTCATATCAATGGCCATGTTGAGCCCTAAGATGCATGCTTCATATTCCACCATATTGTTGGTGCAGGGGAATCTGAGTTTAACAGATACCGGATAATGTTGACCAGTTTCTGATATTAGGACATCTCCAATGCCGACTCCTTTGAAATTCGCTGCTCCATCGAAAAACATTCTCCAACCATCATAGGATTCTACAATGTCTTCTCCTGCGAATGATTCCTCTTCATCGGGAAAATACATTTTCAGGTGTTCGTACTCTCCATCCACAGGGTTCTCAGCAAGATGGTCTTCCAATTCTTGTCCCTTGACTTCTTTGAGTCACATAGACAATGTCGAATTTACTCAGCAGGATTTGCCACTTGGCCAGCTTGCCGGTGGGCATGGGTTTCTGGAAGATGTACTTCAAGGGGTCCATCCTTGAGATGAGATATGTGGTGTATGCACAGAAGTAGTGCCTCAACTTCTGGGCTACCCAAGTTAGAGCACAACAAGTACGTTCCAATAGAGAGTACAGAGCCTCATATGGAGTGAACTTCTTACTCAGATAATAAATAACCTGCTCTTTTCTCCCTGTTTCGTTGTGCTTCCCTAGAACGCAACCGAAAGCTCCGTCCAATACTGCAAGGTAGAGTAGTAAAGGTCTACCTGGATCAGTTGGTACTAGGACTGGCGGTGTTGACAAATACTCCTTAATTCTGTCGAAAGCCTTTTGGAAATCGTCGGTCCATTTGGTTGCGGCGTCCTTCTTCAGCATCTTGAAGATAGGCTCACATATAACTGTAGACTGTGCTATGAACCAGGTTTCCTTGGTGGCGGTAACTCTTGGATGGCTTTGACTTTCGATGGATCCAATTCTATCCCTCGACGGCTGACAATAAACCCGAGTAATTTTCCAACAGGAACCCCGAATGCACACTTTGCGGGGTTTAGTTTCAGATTATATTTCCGTATCCTATTGAAGAACTTCCTCAGATATTCTATGTGGCCGGTGGCTTTCTTGGATTTGATAATGACATCATCCACATATACCTCAATCTCCTTGTGTATCATATCGTGGAAGATAGTGGTCATAGCTCTCATATAGGTGGCCCCAACATTTTTCAGGCTGAATGGAATCATCTTGTAGCAGTAACTCCCCACGGTGTAATGAAAGTTGTTTTCTCATCCACGAATGACTGTAGCTCATGCTTGGTGCAATTTTCAATCAAGATGTGTATGTTTGGCAAAGGGAAGTCGTCTTTCGGACTGGCCTGGTTGAGATCCCGGTTCGACACAGGCTCTGACCTTCCCATATTTCTTTGACACTGGCACGATATTAACTAACCATGTCGGACATTCTACTACCCTGAGTACTTTGGCATTGATCTGCTTGGTGACTTCTTCTTTGATTTTCAAACTCATGTAGGGTTTGAACTTTCTGAGTTTTTGCTTTACCGGGGACACATTGGATTGGTTGGTAATTTGTGAGCAACAATGGACGTGCATAGACCAGTCATGTCATCGTACGACCATGCGAATATGTCCTCATACTCTTTTAGAAATTCTGTGTATTCTTCCTTCTCTGACGGTGACAAATGAATGCTGATGCGAGTCTCCTTGACATTTTATGAATCTCCCAGGTTGACAATTTTGGTCTCATCCAGGTTGGACTTAGGTCTATTCTCAAAATTCTTGACGTCTTTGAAAATCTCATCAGGCATATCATCTTCTTCTTCTGAATCAAGTTCCGTTTATTGCGCTGTCTCGTAGCATGTCACAATCATCGATTCATCAACACTAGTAATAATAATGCTGTATAGATAAAGTAATGAGAGAAAAATGATAGTAATAAATATTGATTCATAAAAATGTAAAAAGTACTTTTCATAAATTGAACAAATGTTTTGAACATTGAAGCTCTTATTGCAGAAATGAAAATGCGGAAACAGAAATCATTTAGTAAAAGACAATGAATGTTTCTTGTTTAGCCTTGTTACCCCGAGGCTCGTCGGGCCTTGGCTGTTCTGATAGTCCAATTATTGAGAGATGCTCCTCCGCTCACGGCCTGGATAGAAGGGCCTTCCCCCCCCTCCTAAAAAGTGATGCAACTATCCATGTCATCGTCTTCCAGAAATAAGTTCTTTAGTGCTGCCAGTGCTTCTTCTTTCTCTGACCCCCATATAACATCAGCCTGATGAAAGGTTTGATCCATATGTGGTATTGGCTGCTCCAATGGGTAATAGGGACTGCGCCATGGTGGCGACCAATCGTTGTATTCTTGCCAAGTTATTCGTATCTCAGACCGAAGGTGGTGCCATGGCCCTTGATTTTTATAGGTTTGGAGATTCCATGGAGATTTTTGCCGAGTCCTTTTCCAGGCTCGTATCCACTCCAGTTCAGTATACTTGCCATCTTACTATCCCACAATTTTTCCTTGTCTATCGCATTGACCCGTTCAATGTGGTGGTAAGTTTCTCCGCCCAACTTCCTTCTTCCTTCGACCACCGGAATAGATTGGCGACTATAAGGATTGCTTCCGTCGCCATGAATGATTACTTCTTGGTGGTTCCATTCAAATTTCACTGCCTGATGCATCGTTGATGCTACGGCCCTAGCAGCATGTATCCATGGCCGTCCTAATAGCAAGTTATAGGATGCCGATATGTCTATCACCTGGAAATCCACTTTGAACCATGTAGGCCCCATTTTCAAGAAGAGGCTGATTTCGTCGATGGTGGACCTCTACGAACCATCGAAAGCCTTCACATTCATTGACCCTTCTCTAATATCGTGCAACCCTTTATCCAATTTCTTGAGCGTTGTTAATGGACAAATATTGAGACTGGATCCCCCATCGATTAGAATCCTGGTAATGAAATAGTCCTCACACTGCATGGTGATGTGCATTGACTTGTTATGACCCAGCCCTTCAGGCGGTAGCTCGTCCTCGTGAAAAGGTGATCTTATGGCTTTCCAAAACTTGGCCTACCATATTGCCCATTTCCCCACTAGTGATATTGTTTGGCACGTATGCTTCATTTAGCACCTTCAACAAAGAATTTCTATGTGCCTCTGAATTTTGCAGCAAGGAAAGAATAGATATCTAAGCTGGGGTCTTGTTCAGCTGGTCAATGGCAGAGTACTCTTTGGCCTGCACTTTCCTCCAAAGGTCGTCCGGGCCTATCTCAATAATGGGTGGCCTATTGAAAGCCTGTTTACTTGATTCAGCCAAATGTTCAGGCGTATAGACTCTACCAGTCCTTGTCATACCCTGTGCCGCAGTAGCTTCTTCAATCTTGATTTTGCCCTTCCTTCTTGTCTCATCTACATAATCCCATGGTACAACATTAGTATAGAAGAGTGGCGTGGTTGATATCGCCACCGTAATTGGTGCAGCTACCCTCACTTCGAATGGAACATGTGCCTTAGCAGGTGGCGGAACTGCAACCTCAAATGATGCGAGCGCATTTTTCGGTGGCATGACTCCGACCTCAATCAGTGCAGGCGCCTTTGCGGGTGCTGCTGCTTCAAACTCAAGAGGTACAGACACATCTACTTCAGCATCCTTAGACGGCTGAATCTGGACTATAATTGGGTTGAGAGTAACCACTGGTTACTTTGAGTCATCACCTTCTATGATCAACCCAATCGACCCCTCGGGGTCCCAATCTTCTTCTATTTCAATCATGTGGATGCCTCCAACCTTATGGTCTGGGAGTGGATTGTTGTGGACGTTGGGAGTGGAATCTTTTGCTACAATGATTTTGTTGTCAATCAAGGACTGTGTCTTATCCTTCAAGGAGAGGCATTCATCGATCGTATGTCCTTTCATGCCGGAGTGGTATGCACAAGACTTGTTTGGGTTAACCCACTGGGAAGGATTCTCAGGGGGTACGACTGGGATGGGGGTGACATAACCAACAACCTTTAATTTCTCATACAGCTGGTCGATAGGTTCGGCGATGTAAGTGTATTGTTTAGGAGGTCTTCGATCAAAATTGGGTCGAGGTCTAGGGAAGTTTTGCGTGCAGGGAATGACTGATAGTGGGACGGTTTAGGGAAGTTTTGCGGGTGGTGCTACTTCAAACTTCTCTATCAAAATTGGGCCGAGGTCTAGGGAAGTTTTAGTGGAGATTTGGTTCTCTGTGCAACCATCACGGCCCCTACGTCTCTTTTCTTGGACACACCGCCGGACTGTAGGGCCTTATTTGTAGCCTGTAAGGCTTCAAAGTTAGTGACCATACCGCTTTTGATTCCTTCTTTGATTCTTTCTTCCAATTTGATAATATCAGAGAACTTGTGGTTCTCAATCACCATCAACCGCTCATAGTATTGTGGATCTTGAGCTCGGACAAAGAACTTATTCATCTGTTCCTCGTCCAAGACGAGCCTGACCTTAGCAGCTTCGGATCTCCAGCGAGTAGCATACTCGCGAAACGTTTATGTGGGCTTCTTCTTAAGATTATTAATGTAGAACACATCTGGTGCGTTCTCTGTATAAACCTGAACCTATACGTGAAGTCAGACACCATGCTTACCCAATTCGACCATTTCTTGGTGTCTTGGCTGATGTACCAAGATAGAGCGTCTCCAGTTAAACTCCTCATAAACAACTTCATGCAGATCTTTTCGTCTTTCCCTACTCCAACCAGCTTGTCATAGTAGGTCCTCAGATGGACCCTCGGATCACCTGTACCATCTAACATTTCGAACTTAGGAGGTCTGTACCCCTCGGGCAGTTCGACATCGGGCTGTATGTAGAGATCTTCGTAGTTCAGCCCCTCGACTCCTTTGCTTCCCTCAACGCCTTGAACCCAGCTGGTCAGCTTCTTAAGTTCCTCAGCCAAATTCCTAATGAGAAAATCCTTTTCTCCAGACTCAAGTGTGTATGAGATGGGTTAGGTGGAGTGCGGAATAGTCTCCACGTAGATGGGGTTGTTGTGGTGTCCTGGTGCATGGGTGTAGAGGTGGTCATTTGTGGAGTTATGAGGTTCCGAGATAAGTAGTGGAGCATTCCTTGGAGTATGGAATGTATTGCATTGCATTGGAAGGGTTTGAGCTGTGGGATGATTTTGCTGCTGCGGGATGTTTATAGGATTTTGGGTGTTGGGGAGGTTGACGTCTGAGACACTGAGTGTGAATGATATATTTTACAGATTTCGAACTTGATCAAGTTCTTCCTGGAATTTCAACAACTTTTGTTCTAGCTACGACATAGTCTCATTCTGAACCCGAATACCCTGGCCGTCAATGGCCTCTACCCGTTCAACTGTGTTCTCTTTCCTAATGTTTCCTGAATCTTCCATTTTCTTTTTGCCTTTGATTTTGCCTTTGGGAGGACTAGAAAGAGGAGAGGCTGGAGGGCCCCTGGATCTTGTGAGGTAGGATGATGAGGCCAGAGTGCACGAACCAACATTTCGGGAGGGGATAATAAAAAAAGGAAAGAAAACAAAAACAAAAACAAAAACAAAAGGTAGCTAAGTCAGCGAGGATTATGAAAAAGTATTGCGATATTTAAGCACATAGTGCGAGAATATAAAGCGTGTCCTAATTTGGGGAGCCTCGTTGTGCCCGAGGTAGGCCTAGCGACAAGTAGATTTGGAGAACTGAAACGCAAAAATGCCTCATTTCATTAATGTAAAAATAGACGAATCCAAAGTGATACTAAGAAATATAATCACTAATGGCCATTGGCCTTATTACATTGATAAAGCGAAAAAGAGAAATCCTATCTACTTGGTCCCAGAAAGACCTTCCCTAGATTCGGCATCCTTGATTCCCTCGAACAGGTTCCCCAGCTCGCGAAGTCCTAGCAGTAGATATGCTCTGGCTAGATGTCCACCTTCGTTCCCCTCAGCCTTTTGAAAATTTTCAACCCTCTTCATGAACTTACCCTCCAGCTCTACTATGCCTCATTCCAAGTATCCCAACTTTTTATTGGTACTGATGGCCATGTCTTTCCATTCTTTAATCAACTTCTTGTTGGACTCGTGTATCTCTCGGTGCTCGTTCTCTCATTCACGGATCCTCTTGCGTAGTTGATTATACTTGACCTGTGCCTCGACCTTTTCATCTATGATTCTGTGGCCTCGGATGAACCCTGGTCTGCCTAGACCATCCCAGTTGTCTTCCAACCACCCTGAGTAGAAAGGTGTACAGACTGCGTGGTATCCATTTGGTTCGATCATGTCCTTTTCCATTATGATCTTACAGTTCCACATGTGTTAAGCGTGGCACTTGTGAGGAGTGTCATCATCCTGAAAGTCATCTCGGAAATGGATCATCTTGTCGACCCTTGGTATAATTTGCTTTTTGCCTGCTTGTCTCATGACCCCGAGAGGGACGTAAGGATAAGTTCCTCTCAGCCCAATTAGTATCAAGAATGGTGCATCTCTGGACTGGACAATGATTTCTTCTGTTGGAAACCACTCGAACAACCATTGGACTTGTTCCTCAATCAGATTATCGAAGAATTTGACCCATTCTTTGGCATTTTAAGGCTGAGCAAACCTGTCAGGAATATAAGTCATTCGCTTTGGATGATGGAAAGCAATGTGGTCGTCCCATGCCCTTCGATGAAATTCTTGCCGGTATTGTCCCTTTTGGAGATGTTCTAAAAGCCAGAGTTGTAGTAATAGGTTGCAGCCTTCGAAGTGCTTAGCTCCTCTGGCACTATTCTAAGGCTGGATAAATATCTGAGACGAACATAGGGACGATGCTGAAAGTCTGCCCATCAATTCCTTCCATCAATGTCTTGGTTACCATGGCTAGCCTAGTGTGGATTCTTTATTTCTTTGTCAGAAATACTATCAACCCCAATAAGCAAACAATGAAGACGAACACCCTGCGGTGAATGTGCCCCAAAGATGTGATAGCGAATTCGTCATGGAAGGTACGGTATGATTTGATGTCACCGTATCTTTCATACAAGTAGTTGAAAGGGATGTACGACTCCTTCAGACACCCTAACTCTGCGTTCTTCTTTAAGCCCATCATTTTTAAGAAACCCTTGCATGTGCGGTTCTCAGGCATTAACAGCCCAAAAATTTCCCAAACTAATCCCGCTAGTCCTCATATGTCCTCTAGCAACGGTGTCATTTCAATGTCCCCAAAATGGAAGACAACCCTTTCACAATCCCAGAATAAAGTGGCAACCTCTATCATCATGTTGTTAGGATGGATGTCAAGAAGAGACGGTAGGTTACCCAAGTATTTCTTGACGAGTGTCTTGTCACTAGAGTGCAGGTCCTTCCACCAGTTTAGAAGCTTTGGGTGGATGTTGGTAACCATGCCGAATCTGGGGACCTCGTGCCTCTTATTTCTGCAAGGTAAACAGGATTAGGCCCTTACCCCCACCAGACTCGACTATTTAACACCTATGATTAACATACAAGCATTTAGTTCTCCAAATAAATGCACAGAATGTGATGATGTCCGTTGGGATTTATGAAAACCCGGTGGACTTTGGATGAGGCTGTCTTAATGGCTATTGTGCGGACAATATGTTAGCCTGGTTAGGTTTGACCATGATGCATGCAACAGTATAACAGACTAAGGTTTCTATGGGGTGTTAGACTGGTACCCTTGAGCGGACAACTCAAGGGGGAAGGGCACGGAACCGTCGACTACACCGCCGATCGACTTGTTTTACCGCAAATAAGTCTTTCCAAATTTAGGGGTGATAAAATAGGAAGTGCGCAACCACTCATCAACCATTGCTATAGTATTTGTTTTTGCACGAGTGGAGTATGATGTTGAATCATGATTATGCAATAAACAGTAAAGGCATGTAGTCATGTATTTGCACGTTGTGAAAGCAGTAAATACAACAATTATAATTTAATAAGCGATTACAAAGTAAAGAAACAAGGAAACATGTTAGTTTTTACTTTTTGAGGAAAATTAAATACTTGAAAGAAATAGACAATTAATTGCACATAAGGGAATGGAAAGAGGTACAAATTCACAAGGAAGTTTGAGATGGTAAATGTAACGACCCGGTCGGTCGTTACGTAGAATCTGCATTTAATTTATTGTTATTGCCTTGTCATAGGTTTGTTATACTATTTATGATGTGTTAGAGTTGGTAGGCTCGGAATCGGAATGGTTATAGTGCAAATTTAGTCATTTAGTCTTTTAAAATAACCTTAAAGTGGAAAAAGTTAACGGAGAGTTGACTTATTGGTAAACGACCTCGGAATGCGGATTTTATGGCTCAGATAGCTTCTTTAGGTGATTTAGGACTTAGGAGTGTGTCCGGAATAATTTTGTGATGTCCGGTGTAGAATTAGGCTTGAATTGGTGAAAGTTAGTTTTTGGTGATTTCCGGTCGGTAGTGGAAAATAGGCTATCGAGGTCGGAATGGAATTCCTATAGTTGGAACAGGTTCACAATGTCATTATGGATATGTCTGCAAAATTTCAGGTCAACCGGAATTGTTTTGGATAGTTTCGGCATTGTTGGTGGATTTTAGAAATTTCAAAGTTCTTAGGCTTGAATCCGACATGATTTTGGTGTTTTGATGTTATTTTTGGTATTCCAAGAGTGCAACTAAGTTTGAATAATCAATTATTATGTGTTGGTATATTTGGTTGGGGTCCCGAGGGGCTCGGGATTGATTTCGGGTGGTTAACTGCCATTTTTAGCCTTAGAAGAACTGCTGTTTTTGCTGGTGTGTTGCAGGTAGGATTTTCCTCTATGTGATCGCGGGGTGTTATATGCGATCACATAGGTCTGTTGGTGAGGCCCAGGAAATTGTTTTGTGCGATCCCAGGTGAGGAGGTGTGATTGCGGAGTAGAGGGAGAGAAGGTAGTGCAATCACGTGAAGGAAGGTGCGACCACACTGTGTTGGACGTGTGGGCTGTCCAAGGAGGAAATGGGCAGTGCGATCGCGTGCAATGTGGTTCGATCGCTTGAGGGAGTGAGGAAGGCACTGTTCGAATGCGCCTGGGTGCGTGCGAACGCACAAGGTATTTTATAAAATCCTGGGCAGTTATATTAAATTAATCCATTTCCACTATTTTTATACGGGAAGAGAGCTTTTGCGGCGATTTTCAAGAGAGGAAATCATTGTTCTTCATTGAGGTAAGGATTTTGGACCCTAAAACCCGATTATATGTGATTAAGGATCAAAATACCAATGTTTAATTCATGAAAATCACTAGAAAAAGGTGGAGTTAGGGCTTGAGATTATGAGATCTTTAGGAGATGATTTGAGGGGTCAAACGAACTCCGATTTTAGCATTATTTATATGTACAGACTCGTGAGATGATGAAGAACATTTTAGTATAAAATTTGTCAAGTTCTGAGAAGCGGGCCCGAGGGTCGAGTTTTGGCAAATTTCGGGTTTTGTGCTAAAATTGGTATTTTTCAACTGGAATTCATTCCCTTAGCATAATTTAATGAGAAAGATCTGATCTTTATAGATTTGGAGCACTCGAAAGTTGATTCGAGAGGCAAGTGGGTTGCAGAGTAGCTTTCCGGGCTAGTTTGAGGTAAGTAATGTCTTTAAATCCTATCTTGAGGGTATGAAACCCCGGACTTTACATCATTTCACGGATTTGGAGTGACGCACACACTGGATGATGAGTGTGGGGCATGCATAATTTGGAAATTTGAAAAAACGTACCTTTTTAGGCGCCTATTGAGTTGCGAAATTGCTTTTAAAGCTTATTCTCTATAGTACTACTATGATTTGATACAATTGGGCTGTAAGCCATGTTTGGGGCCTAGTGCCGATCTGTTTTAACCCATTGGGGGCTGTTTTACTGATATTCTCACTATTTTGGAACTATGATTTTTCACTCAGTCTTTCTTGTGAAATTGTTGACACTCTTAATTGATGATATTACTATTTCTTGAAATGAAATACTATTTTGGGTCGAGAACCTTGTTTTATTCATGGCCCGAGTGGCATGCTGAAAGTATTTGACTGAGTGAGGCCGAGGGCCAATGCAGTGAGGATGTTATTATATGAGTGAGGCCGAGGGCCAATGTTGTGAGGACGTTATGATATGAGAGAGGTTGAGTGCTTGAGAGTGATTTATGCCATGATGTAGCTTGTTTATAGTGCTTGGGCTATAGGAGCCCCTCCGGAGTCTGTACACACCCCCAGTGAGCGCAGGTACCTACTGAGTGCGAGTGCCGAGTGATAAGTGATTGGGAGGCATGAGTGACAGTGAGGTTGCCCGCGGGGCTGATACTGAGCGATGGTGAGGTGCTGAGGGAAATTGTTACGAGTGATGATTATGGCCCGAGGGGAAGTTTTATGATGATATTTTACTGAGCTTTGACTATGATTCACTTCATTTTTCGAACTGATATTACTGAGAGTTTTACTGAGAAATATTGGAAAATATACTTGTTTCAAAGGATTTCATGGAAACTGATTTTCGAACTTATGTATACTGTATTGAGACTTGATGTTTTACTGTTTCCGAGTTCATGGTCAGCAGTTTCGGGATTTCGAGGTAGCTGTCCAGCGTCCGCAGCTTCTCCATTTACCTTCCTTTATTAGTATTAGTATCTATTTCATAGACATTGTTAAGACATTAGCAGAGTTAGTTTATTTCTTAGATGCTCGTGATCGGTTGACTCCAGTCTTGCGAGAATTGTTTAGACTGTTAAATTATTATTGGGGCGTAAAGACTTAAAGAAATTATTTTATACTCTGTTTGATGTTTATTATTGATTTTTGAAATATTAGAATAGAACAAATGGGTAGTAATGTGATGGTTGGATAGCCTAGTTCCACGATAGGCGCCATCATGACCTGTTAGGATTTGGGGTCATGAAAAGTTGGTATCAGAGCTCTAGGTTACATAGGACTCAACGGTCATGAGCAGGTTCAGTGGAGTCTTGCGGATCGGTACGGAGACGTCTGTACTTATCTTCGAGAGGCTGCAGAAATCTTAGGCAAAATCTCAATTTCTTGCACTCTTTCGTGCCAATCTATTGGTTCTCGAAATTTAAACTCATGTTGTTTCATTCTCTCACAGATGGTGAGGACACGCACTACCAATCAGGGTGACCAGACACCAGCCAGACCCAAAAGGGGTCGGGGCCGTGAAGGAGTTAGGAGACCAGCCCGTGCAGCAACCGGGATAGTACCATATGACCTCCCTATCATTCAGTATCAGGTTCCCGCCGAAGGTGCTCCAGCGGGACAGGCTCAGGCACTGGCAATGCCTATTGTTATTCCGGGTCTTCAGGAGACCCTAGCTCAGATATTGACGGTGTGTACCAGTTTGGCTCAGGAAGTTGCTATGTCTACTACTGCCACTGTAGCTCAGACCGAGGGAGGCATTCAGACTCCAGCTGCCCGGACACCTGAGAAGGCTATACAGGGTATTCAGGCACCGGGGGTAGTCCGAGCCCAGCCGGTTGCCCCAGATCAGGATTATGTAGTCCCAGCTATGCCCGAGGATGAGCAGCATAGGCTGGAGAGGATCAGTTGACTTCAGCCTCCGACTTTCAGCGGAACAGAGGGTGAGGATGCCCAAGGTTTTCTGGATAAATGCTAGAGGATACTACGTACTGCGGGTATTTTGGAGACCAGTGGAGTCTCGTTTGTTACATTTTAGTTTGCAGGTGCTTCTTTCACTTGGTGGGAGGCATTCGAGAGGCGCATGCTGGTTGGTTCAGCACCTCTCACCTGGAAGCAGTTCTCCACGATCGTTTTGGAGAAGTACGTTCCTCAGTCCCACAGAGAGGAGCAGCGCAGGCAGTTTGAGCAGCTGCGCCAGGGAGAGTCGTCAGTTACTCAGTACGAGATGAGGTTTTCCGAGTTGGCTAGACATGCTTCGGAGTTAGTCCCTACGGATAGGGAGAGGATTAGGAGGTTTGTAGATGGTCTCACGTATCAGCTTCGCATTTTGATGACCAGGGAGAGAGTGTCTTGAGCTATATTTGAGCAGGTAGTTGATATTGCTCGGGATATTGAGTCCGTTCGTAGGCAGGAGCGTGAGGAGAGGAAGGCCAAGAGGCCTCGGGGATCAGGTAGCTGTCGCACCCCCTTTTTTTCCTCGCGGAGATCGGGTTTTCGACATTTGGGTTTGAGACAACTCTTTCCTTTTGGGAAGGGGTTTGCATTTTTTGAGAGTCACCACCTAATGATTTTAAAGGTGCGTTAGGGCACCTAAGAGGTTCATTTACAACTACGTTGTTAACCAGAGACAGGGTAAGGGCTTGATATTATCCTAAGGGGAAGGTGTTAGGCACCCCTCAGGATCCACGAGTCTGGTTCCCGGCCAAATAGCTTTTGTGAATTTGTACGATTTAGCAAACAAACAAATAAAGGCTCAAATAAGAGGGGGTTTAAGTCCTTAAGCATACAAGGTGTTTGAAATAATTAGAGAAGAGCTAAGTTTTGAAAAATAGTTACAGTCTAAACATGTAAAGTAAAAGATATCCTAGGTTTATGATAATATGGATCACAACAATGCAATACCCAGTATGACACTCCTCAAAGAGGGGCTACACGTGGTACTAACGCATCGGTCATCATGTCCATATTCTACCCTTTCCCACCCCGTGGAGGTAACTAAAGCGCGTGTTGGTCACGAACTCTATTGCGTGTTGTTACCCGCCCCTTTCTATTAGTCCTGGAGGAGGTTAGGACTACTATCCTAAAAGGGAGGTACTAGGCAGACCCTCAGGTTTTAAAGGTAAAACTCTAGAGCGACATACAAAATCATATAGGACTGCAGTTAATGGGAACACATGAAAAGCAAGTAAAGGCTTCAAGTTTACCTCCGCAAGTAAATCAATTAGACAGCACGACTCAAACACAATTAAGGGCAATATTTAAGTTCATGATCCTAAAACATGGTGTCTAAGTGAGTTTATAATATAAACAGATATGTAGACCTGTTTTATTACTCAGAAAAGGGTCCTAATCAATTTGCCTGCTGGTTTTAGCATGCTGGTAGTTAAACATGATCACAAAGACAGATCCGATTTTTATTTCTTGTGATTGATTACCTAAGGCTTGCCTAGGTGTAAAATAACCCGCGACAGTTGTACATACTTGTTAATGATTCCAGATGATCAATCCTAATAGCATGTGATTCTAAATGTACGCAAAAGACTGATTGACAGTTTATTCAGAACATGGGACTGTTTCAGACGTATGTTTAAACTAAGTATGATACTACTGCACGATGTCTAATGTAACATGGTAACTTAAACATTATTTTCTAAATGGATACAGGGTTACATCCTCATGCATAACTTCAGGAATAACATAAGTGGTAGGTTTAAATAGTTGTTTTACCTAGAACATGATCTCTACGTATATAGCATGGCAAAGCAGGATTGCAGATTTATTAACACACTCGTTTTAAGGCAGGATTTAAATTACATTTTTCAAAATCACACGATAGCCGTTTTTCATTGTTATTACTGATCCTATGAACAAGATTTTCTAAGTGAGGATGATATGCTGAAAGAAAAGCAGATGTATCAACATAAGTGACAAAATGCATGGCATGCTTGATCCCTAGACATGGTTACTAATGCGCACATAGAAAAATAAATAAACCTAGAGAATCATGATATCTACCCATACTTATACTATAGCATGCATACCCCACCCATTTTCACTATCCAGCCCCATAATAGGATTTACAAATTATTACAAGACTTTGAATATGAATTACATTATAAAAAATAGGAAAAGAAGAAGTTAACTATAGGTAGCCTTCCATAGTAGGCCCAAGTATCCAGGTCCTCAATGTCATGTACTGTTATTTCATAACCTTTCATAATCCGGGTGCGTCAGAGTTCCCTAAGGATCTCAGAGGATCCCGGGCAGTGCTCACACCCAGATCTCATATCCAAGATGGAGTAAGTGCAGTTTGGAAGAGCCAGCTCTTATGTGTCAAAGTTCATAGGGAGTTCAAGGGTCCCTAAGCAATGCTCACAAAAAAGGGACAGAACCCAGTGTCTAAGAGTATAGTTAAAGTGCTCATAGTTTGAGGAGTTTGAGAGAATAGTTTTAAAACAACTTGGAACAACTTTGAAAGAAAAAGAGCAAGCAAGAACAGTTCTGGAAAAGAAATTACTTGAAACATTCTTGTAAAACTAAGGGAAAGAAGTTTTTTAGGAAAAGCAGATTTAGGAGAGTAGGGATAATCAGCAAACAAAGACCAAACCCAAAACATGTTTAGTACCACACAAAGAACCAAGTCAGGTTTAGCAACTATGCTTTCACACAAGGGTAGCAGGGGTTGGGAACACATAGGTCACATGATGACAAACAAGTAATAGGTAGCACACAATCCGGAATTCTTAGGGATTCAGGGGATTGGGAACATAGTAAAGCATAGAAGAAACCAAGGCAGGATCAAACACAGTAAAGTCTACCAAAACTAATATACCAAACATAAGTGGAAAGGTTCCATGAAGACAGACTTTGAACACATAAAGGCAGGCTCCCAATCAAAGGAAATTGTATATACTAAGCAGAACATGGAATCCTAGCTACATGTTAGAAATCAAGACAATAAGTAAAAATAGATGAGAATCGCCAAGAATTGTGACAGCAATGTAAACATGTTGGTTTGAAGACTAAAATATAAAATCAGGACATACCAGTATTGGAGAAATAGTAATACCAAAGCAGAAGTTAAGGGAGGCACAATACTTAGCCTTGGCTTGTAGCAAGCTAATTCAAATCAGTAGCAAGTAGCACAAAAAAGTGGGAGAGAGAGAAAGTTTAGTTGTGAGAGAGTGCACAAATTAGTTTGTGTTTGTGTCTGTGTCTGTCAATGCATGGATAGAGTATATATATAGTTTTGAACTAGGTGAAAATAAGGTAAAAATCAGACTGCCCAGTAATTATGGGATTCAGAGAATCAATTAATTGTAAAATCAGTACAAGTATCCCTAGAATTAAGGAATTATTCAAACGGTGAGTGACAAATAAGGAATGAATGTAAAATAGTGTTCATAACAGGCCATTAGGTATCCCTTAATTGAAGGTTGAACTCAAATGGCTAGTAGGTAAACATAATTAAGGAAAGTTACTATGCACATGACATATAAGAAGACAATTTTAAACCAAATCAAGCAGACAATTGAGACTAGGTTCAAAAAAGTATTAATTAAGGAAGCAATATCAATCAAAAGTAACGAATCAAGGTAAGAAATAGATTAGAGATTGGAAATCAGTAAGAATATCTCATAGGAGATGAGCAAGACTTTCAAATCATAGTGAATCAGGGATTCAAACAACTAGTGAGTAGAGATTCAAATAACACTAGTGAATAGAGATCCCTGTGTATAAACGGAATAACCACATTATAAGCAAAGAAATAAGTCAGAAAATAATTGAGTAACAAATAGCATAGAATCAAGGATTCGAGCAAGCATAATACTAATTGAAGAGAATTAACATGAAATAACACGGATGTTAAGCAAGAATATCAAAAACCCTAGTATATTAAATTAAAGGTCATTTGAGTTATGGAGTGAGCAGTGAGATAGACAGGGAAGCAAGAAGAATCAAAGACGAACAACATA
>ML279516.1:0-25225 GCA_005239495.1 Nicotiana undulata
GTAACTATATATAAAGCGCAAAAAACGTAATTATAAAGCTAAAAATCTACTTATTATTCATATCTCATAATTAAATTGCTAATTATATCCCAAAATATAATGACCGGTGTCAATTGACTAGTGGAACCATAGTAAACGTAATTATATATGTATAGACGTTCAATAACTATATATATATATATATATATATATAAAGCACAAAAACGTAATTATAAAGCTAAAAATCTACTTATTATTTATATCTCATAATTAAATTGCTAATTATATCCCAGAATATAATGATCAGTGTCAATTGACTAGTGGAACCATAATAAACGTAGTTATATGGTCGGAATCAATATATACTTATTATATATATATAGACGTTCAATGTAACTATATATAAAGCGCAACAACGTAATTATAAAGTTTTGAAGACCGTATTATACTATAAAATATACGAAATACAAATCAAATACTAAAAATTATACGAAATGCACAATAAAATACATGTATATAGATGAATTATTTCGGATTATATGGGTGTATACTACAAAAAAAAGGTTATAAATACGTAAAATAAAAATAAAAAAACCTTTATGGGAAATAGGTTTTGAATCTTTGAGCTCTTCCATACATTGAGAAGACAAATATTAAATGGTGGAAGAGAATATTCAAAAACTAACTGAAAGGGCATTATGGGCATAAAAAAACGCCTGAAACCCTTATTAGGACGTAAAATGACCTAAATGACCCCATTTGGGTCAATCTGGCCAAAATCGGTTAGGCCAAAAGGATTTTTCCATATTTTTTTACTACATTGTCCATGGAGTAAATAGTGTTGAAGTATGTGTTAGGAGTGTTTATGTGAAGGGATAGTAAATGTTAATATGGTCAATTTCATTGCTAACTAATGTTAAAAGGTGAATTTGTTAATATATGTGAAAATAGCCAAAATCACTTATTGTGGACCCGAGTGAATACTATACTAGTGAATAGTGACTAGTGATTATAACTGACACTTGTTTGTAGGCAGTGGCGGAGCTAGAATTTTAATTGAGGAGAGTCAAAATAAAACTCACTAAAAAGTCAAGGGGTGTCATTATATAATATATATATATATATATATATATATATATATATATATATATTTTAAAAAATTAACGAGTTATACAGTGTAATGGTGCATGTGGCTCTGCCACTGTTTGCAGCCGTCCTATGTCACTCATTTTTTTCAGATTTATTTTTACTAGAAATATTTCATAGTACTACTGTACTCTTGAGGGAAATATTAAAAGAAAAAAGAATAGTATAAATTTGTTTCTCTTGACAATTGTTTGAAGAAGAATAGTTGGTGAAGTTTGTAGCTTAAGTTATCTTTAAAGAAGAACATTTGGAGTTTTACTTCATTTGTAGGTTACTTTCTTCTTTCTGTGTTGTCCTTAGTAAAACAGGTATTTCTGCAACACTATTAGCTTTCAAGTTTCATACTTCTCATTGTCTGCATTATTACTTCATGCATTTCTTTTTCTAAGTATACTACTAAATGCAAAATAATTGCAAAAGTTCATTACTAGTTTGCTTTTTGTTTTGTCTTTTTTGAGATGATAATCTCGTTATATAAAGGATAAGGATGTTGATACAATGCACTATGTGTTCTGTATTTCTCAAGATTTCATCTTTTCTTGGATTGAATTTGGGGGAAGGGAAGCGGAGCGGAGGCGGAGTCAGGATTTGAAGTTTATGGGTTCGGGATAATTAATAATTTATACATATTTAATAGATTTCTTAAGACAAATACATGGTTTATACAAAAGCTACGGGGTTCGGCCGAACCCATAGCCGAAAGGCTAGCTCTGCCTATGAAGGGAGCCTTGGCGTAACTGGTAAAGTTGCTGCCATGTGATCAGGAGGTCACGGGTTCAAGCCATGAAACATCCTATTGCACAAAAGAAGGCAGTCCGGTGCACTTCCCCGGACCCCGCGCATAGCGGGAGCTTAGTGCACCGGACTGCCTTCTTAATTTGGGGGGGGAGGGGGGGGGGCTCTTTTTGCTTTTAATTTTTCTCCAATCTCTGAGTTGAATCTATATAATTATGAAGCTTTTTTCATTAATTTTTATTCTAAATTCTATGGTTGCAGAATTTGAGCTGAAGTACTGGGAACTTCCCAAGTGTTGAAAGATTTCTGCAGTTATACATGGAAAAAGACTTTGGACTTAAAATCCTTCTAGTCTTGAATTTTTTATTACACTCAATATGCTTATCAGAGCAACTGCTATCTTCCCAAGTACAAACCCTATTTAGGATTCAAAATCTTCTGAATTATCCACTTGCTTTGAGTAGTTGGAACAATGACACAAATTTCTGTAACACTGAGCCAAGTTCAAATGTTACTGTTATCTGCTATGAGGAAAGCATAACTCAGCTTCATATAATAGGGGATAAAAGGGCTTCTGCGTTACCAGAGAACTTCTCAATCGATTCGTTTGTCACTACACTTGTTAAGCTACCTAGCTTGAAAGTTCTAAGATTAGTTTCTCTTGGTTTATGGGGGTCATTGCCTAGTAAACTTTCAAGACTTTCATTATTGGAGATATTAGACCTAAGTTCAAATTACTTTCAGGGTGACATAGCCCGAGAAATTTGTTCGTTAACGAGCCTCCAAACTTTAGTATTAGATGGAAATAAGTTCAGTGGAAGACTTCCAAGTGGCGTTGGTTTGCTAACGGTTTTGGGAGTTTTGAGTGTGAAGAACAATTCTTTAGATGGACATTTACCTGATATGCTGGGAAATTTGCATAATCTTCGCGTACTTGCACTTTCGAGGAATATTTTTACTGGTGATGTTCCTGATCTTAGCAGTCTAGAAAACCTTCAAATTCTAGATTTGGCAGATAATTCTTTTGGACCTAAATTTCCTCGAGTTAGCAGCAAAATTCAAAGCATTGTGTTGAGGAACAATAAGTTCACTGCAAGCATTCCAGAGAAAGTTCAATCCTACAATCATCTTGAACATATGGATATTTCTTCAAACAGATTTATGGGGCCGTTTCCTCCGTCTTTGTTATCTTTGCCATCGATCATTTATCTTAACGTTGCAGGAAATAAGTTTACGGGAATGGTTTTTGAGGATAATCAATGCAATGCCGGATTAGAGTTTGTGGATTTTTCTACTAACCTGTTGAGTGGAAGATTACCTAGTTGTCTTATGACCGGTTCTAAGCAGAGGATTGTGCATTTCTCTAATAACTGTTTAGCAACTGGAGACAGTAGTCAACATCCATTTTCTTTCTGTCGGAATGAAGCGTTGGCTGTTGGTATCTTACCTCATCATCAGAAGCAAAAACCATCTCCAAAAGTTGTTCTTGCTTTTATTGTTTGTGGTAGTATCACGGGTGGAGTCGTGCTAGTTTGCGCGACTATTTTGATTGTCAGGAACTTTCTTGCGAAGGAAGCTGCACGAAAAACCCCAACAAGATTAATAGTAGAAAATGCATCATCTTCATATACCTTGAAGTTATTCACAGATGCAAGTAAGATACCTCTCTTCTTTCTGTATTCTCTATCACTTAACTCGGCCACCAGTACGTTGATTGAAACGGTCATATAGTGAATGCTCAAGCGGAAAGGGGTTAAAAGTAAAGTTAATTTCAGGTTTTGAGCACAAAGATTGTTTGGATTGACATCCAAGTTCCTGTCTTAGCATAGAAGCATAGTACAGTAGTCTTGGCTTTCCTGCACACGAATTACAGAATAGGAAAGGGAAAAAGCCTAAATATACAAAGTTTCTTTTTGATTCCTAACTGCAACTAATTTGCCACATTATTTTTCTTCTCTATGTACAAGGATATGTTACTCAAGCAATGAAGCTGGGATCACTAAGCCTTCCATCTTATCGGACCTTTTCGTTGGAAGAGCTTAAGGTAGCAACAAACAACTTTGATGCAACAACTATTATAGGCAACAATTCTGACAGCCAGGTATTGCATTTCAAATTACCGCGTACCTTACTTTTTCTTTCCTACCATACTGTGTCATGGTACTATCATCCTTGATCGTTTTGGCACCAAAAAATGAGCTATAGAATGATACGGCCATCTCTCTCGGTTGCACAATCCCATTAGATCGTTCTATTCGTGCTTGAAAAACAACCCCATCGGTCCGCTCCTTTAAATGGATACTCTTACCCGTCCTCCGAGGGTTAACATCACATAGATCAGATCGTGAACTCCTAATCTAATATGTTACACTATACCTTATCCTGTTTAGGTAGTTATAGAAGAATTCCTCTCTCATTCTACTAGCCAATCATTATCTTAGATGAGTGTGCGTCAACAAGGTATGACACGATATAAGCTCTTCGTAGGGATATTCATATTCGAGCGAATGTAAGAGCTGTAAAAATAATCTACCTATATGACCAATCTAGTGAAAGTTTGATAGACAAAAAAAAGGGCAGCCCGGTGCACTAAGCTCCCGCTATGTGCGGAGTCCGGGGAAGGGCCGAACCACAAGGGTCTATCGTACGCAGCCTTACTCTGCATTTCTGCAAGAAGTTGTTTCCATAAGGCTCATAAATATGTTGTTTTTTATTTTTTGTTCTGGATTCAGATGTACAGAGTTCAGCTGAAAGATGGTTCATACATTGCAATTAGATGCCTAAAAATGAAACAAGGCAACAGTAGTCAAAATGTTATGCATCATATCGAATTGATGTCAAAACTTAGACATCATCATCTGGTCAGCACTCTTGGACACTGCTTTGAGTGCTACTTGGATGATTCAAGTATTAGCAGGATATTTCTCGTCTTCGAATATGTACCAAATGGGACCCTAAGGAGCTGGATCTCTGGTAATTATTTAACAAGTTTTTGTACTTATATGCTAAATAATGTGCTTAGCAGATAAATATAAGGAATTTGATATTCTCAGTTTCTCACTATCCTATTTCTGTTCGGCAGATAAACATGCTAAACGAAGACTAACTTGGACACAACGTATAGCAACTGCTATCGGAGTAGCAAGGGGAATACAGTTTCTGCATACCGGAATAGTGCCTGGAATATTTTCAAATAACATAAAGATAGCGGATATCGTGTTGGATCAGAACCTTGTTGCAAAAATATGCAGCTATAATTTGCCTATTCTGGCTGAGAATGTAAAGGTGAGATAATAGACTTTACAAAGTTGTATATGTCATTTACAACAACAAGAACAACCCAGTAAAATCCCACCAATGGGGTCCGGGGAGGGTAGAGTGTACGCAGACCTTACCCCTACCCCAGAGGTGGTAGAGAGGCTGTTTCCGGGAGACCCTCGACTCAGAGACAATAGATCTGTGACAACAAAATCCGAAAAATAATATCAGCAACGTGAGACATCAAATAAATGAAAAAGCAGTAACACAAATATTATGCAAAAGTGTCATTTCTTACATACAAAAAAAGTTTATCCTGCAAAATTGGCTGATTCCGCTATCTGTGCAAATTCGCAGGAAAACTTCCAAAATTTATCGAGTGGTTCTAAAGAGCTGAAGAGTGTAAGGTATGCATAACTGTTCCATATTAAGTCATGATTAACGAATATGTTAGCTCTTTATTTTGCTAATCTCACTTAGGAGCAAAGAAAGTTGTATTAGTTACAGTATAAGCATACACATTGCTCAATTACCTCTACTGATCACAGGGCTAATTATGAAGAAAAGTTGGATGTATTTGACTTTGGAGTAATATTATTGGAAATAATTAGCGGGAGGCAGATAAATACCAAGAATGACGCGCAAGTTATACAAAATCAGGTATGACAAACACTTCCTTTTCACTCTTCTTAATTCCAAACCTTCATCTTGAGCTAAAGAACCAAACTAGGAAAAGATTGTCTCATGATATGAAATGAGGATGATTCCCAATGATGAAAATTGTTGTTGCTGGGAAATATGTTAGAAGAATGTGTTCAAAATCGATAAACCAGAAAATCAAATTAAACTGGAAAAACCAAAAAATGCAGAAACTGAAAATATCCAAGTCTACAGAGTTCACGGTGTGTCCTTAAGTAATTTAACTCCCTCACTGTACTCGAAGTTATGGATAACTTCCTCCCGGGATAAAGCGGAAGTAGTGGTACCTCAAACGCCTACAACTTCGTCAGACTCAAAGGCAGTAACAATCACACAATAGACTCGATCTTTTTTGTTTTCAAGAAAGTATGCAGAAGTTCGAAAAATTCAATGCGGAAACTGAGGGAATACCTCTGTATTTATAGCCGAAATTTGGAGTCCAAATGGTGTGAAAAACACTAGTTCGGAAATGGTGTTTGTCCAAAAAAGACAATGTGACTTTTCAAAAATTACCTATGCCTGTTAGATCATTTGGCCGAAGCCGAGCAATGACGACATCGCGAGGGGAGACTCTCTTTCCAACTCCTTATGAGCTAGAAGAAGTGCTTCTATATATAAGCACATAAATCTCCCTTTCCACCACCGATGAGGGATAAAGTTCTCATCCGAAAAGGTCCATTATTTTTCCCTCCATTTCCCATTCACACCGCCTCATCTTTTAAAGCCCAACTATTTAAGGGTCTTTAAAGCCCAACAAAATATTTTCTGATAACCAAACACCAGAAAATGACTTTATCATCGAAAATATTTTCTCAAAAATATTTTCTAGCGTACCAAACACACCTTATTCTTGGACTGAATACTGGAAACTGGAAAGTATATGGCTTGATATCCTTATAATAGGACTCTTAACATGGCTCATTCACTCTTTTATACTCTGCTTATCATATATGCAGTTGCAAGAGAGCATAATGGCTAATGAAGTCTCAAGAAAGAATGTGGTTGATCCAGCAATTAGAAATTCATGCTCCGGCGAATCTTTGAAGACAATGATTGAGATATGCAGTAGGTGTTTATTGCAAGATGCAGAAGGCAGGCCATCAGTAGAGGATCTAATATGGAATTTGCAGTTTGCTGCTCAAGTTCAGGATGCATGGAGAAGGGACTCTTCAAGCAGTGATGCCTCTCCAGTTTCACACCTCTACAACCTTCAAACCAACTTGTCATGCAATAGCAAAAGCGCGCGGATTTAGTTTAAATATGTATTTTTTTTGTAAGAATTTCCAACTACATATATACAACTCCAGTACCAGAAAGTGGTGAGTTTACCTGCTGCTAAAAGCATTCGTCGATCCCTGCCATGAAAAAGTGAAAGGAATATAATTTTGTGTACAGATAAAGTTGACGGTACTTCAGTTTTCATAAAGTTACACCCAGTTTTGGAGTCACATATGCTATTGAATTGTCGAAATGGCTTAACCCTTTCATCAGAATGTGTTAAACAGGAATAGAAGGCTATGGTACTATTTCTAACCTTTTCATCAGTGTAGTTTAAGTGTTTAGCCCATAATAACAGATTGTATATATTGTCTGTGTATATAATCTACACATTTACTCTGTCAGATTGTGGAAATATTTCACAATGTAACACTTGATCTTTCTAAACACGAGTCCTGACTTTTAAGGTTCATGTCGAACTAGTTATTTCGCTTCCTGTTTTACTTGGGGAGTAGGTGACAAAACAAGAAACATGAAAAAGAACTCTTTGCTTGTTTTTAGTTGCTTGCTTTAAACATTTCTTTTGTTTTTTTTTGGTGCTGTTTCAACAAATACATTTCTTTAGCAACTAAGGGTAATACCTATGATTAATGGCAGAATACCATATAAAACTACGTAAATATTATAAAAAAATTAACTTATACAACAAATTTTCTGCTACAGAATTTTTGCAGTAGTTGTGTTTCCTAAAACCCTCACCCTACCAAACAGATGCCATAGCAACTTCCATGTATGTATATACCAACTCAACCAACAAAAATAAAGAGTGAGTAGACAACTATTTACTCACCTCAATAACACCAAGATATTACAACATAATTATATAGTTCAGACCCCTAGATTAGATGTGGAAGATAAATACCAAAACCAAATGAACAAAGGTGGAATAATTTATGGAAAATGGCAGCATTGAAAAATGATCTTCTGGACACTAGAAATGCAATATCTATTCGTTTGTAGGAGTTGTTTCCATCTTCTGAACTTGAGGAGCTGTCACTGCCACTAAGCTAAGATCAGAGGAGCTTGAATCGTCAGACCTTTCACGGATCTCTCTGTATTCCTGGCATATGGCACACAAGTGGCAGAAAAAGTGTGTCGTGAAGTCTCCACACGGGGCTTCCTGCATATAAATCAGGACATAAAAACATTAAGTGCGGGGAATTACAATCTAAGCAGTTCGCATCTGTCTGTTATATGGTACAAGTGGTCCTTTTTCAGTCTTGGAACCAAATTATACTAGCGCAGAGCAGAGGAAGGGTCCAGGGCACGGGAGCCAAGGGAAGAGAGGAAGGTGAGGAATTCACGGTAAAGAAAGAAAAATGCAATGGTGGTTAAATGTATAGACTGCGGTGTACTCAATTGATAAATCAATACTAAATATTCCAACTTGGACACATTTTCAATTCAAGCAAAACAGAACAGGGAACTACAGGTCAGTTCTTTATCTACAAGGAGTCCTAATTTCAAGTTCTTGACAGTTTTATCTAGCGGAAGGTACTTGTTCAAATAATGTGTAGTCTTCTCTTCCATGGAGTCGATTATGAATTACAAATAGTAACTTTTTAATCTTTTGTAGCTTCTATGGATAACATCTGATCCTAAAGAACGTATGTGGAAGTCTAAGACAATTCAACTTTTTTTTCTTCCTAATGGAACTGTTACTTAAACTCTCCCATCATAAAAGTCTCTTTATACAGCCATCAATATTGAGATAATTTACCAACATAAGGGGAGTCCGAATCCTTTTTGGGGAGCACAATTGTTTCTTTCTTTTTGTTTTGTGTAGAAGAGGAGCCTTGGCGTAACTCGTAAAGTTGTTGTCATACGACCAGGTGGTCACGAGTTCAAACTGTGGAAATAGCCTCTTGCACAAATGCAGGGTAATGAAAGGTAGTGCACCGGGCTGCTCTTTTTTTTGTGTGTGTAGTATCATTTTATTATTACAAGTGCATTCTTATGTCCTCTTTGCAACATTAAGAGACATGCATCAAGGTAAAGAAACATCCTCAAAAAGTGTATACTTCAAATCATGCAAAACAGACTAGCCACCATGCATATGTCAAGGGGCAACTTGCTATGCAAAATATGGGATATAACACTGAAAATGCGAGATGTTATCTTGAAGGTAAATTTTCAAGCAATCTAACTTCACTCATATTTTCCATATATGTCTTTCCTGTTGAATCAATAGATCTAGTGATGATATGCTAAATCAGATTCTCATCCATGTGGACAAAAATAGCAAAACCACAGAGATGGCTACCTGAAGATTGTACTTTGATCTCAATGTCCTTCGATAGCCACAGGCATAACATGCAACAAAGCATCCAGGCAAACCCAAAAGAATGCCTTCAGTTAAGAAGCAGCAAATTGTGTTGAAAAGTGCCCACAAAATAAAGTGAGTCGTACATGATCCCATCAAGGTTCCCGACCCCAAGAACTCCGCGTTTTTCCCAAATAGAAAGCAAGGGCAAAGAAGTCCAATAAAACCTGCACTCAAAATTTTACATTTAGCAAATAACTCGAGGTTGTCAACCAACAAATACTGTAATTCATCAGGCACCAGAGAACTCAGAAACAGTTGTAGATATCTCAAATCCAAAAACGAACATAATTAACCCTTCAAAGATAGAGAACTTCCCCAATCACACATCCCTTATCACTTGTTTTGTTGATCTTATTATATGTTGAAAAAGTTGATCTAGGCCCATCGGCAATGCTGAAACCAGTTTCTGGAAATTCTGGCAATTGTATTATTACTTCACGACAATGACAAACAGTGAGACCACAAGGGAGAGAGGAATAGAAAAACATCTGGAAATAGAACGGGAGCAGTGTTGGGAAAATGCATGAGTGTTTCCCAGAACTGTATGGAGCATATCAATCAGCATTTTTCCTATTTTTAAGTTTTTGATAAGGAATATATCAATCAACTACGCCTCAATGCGTAGGACTAAGACAGCTCTAAAGGTTGTACTAATTCAAGTTTTACACCAACACACAAGCATGCATGCACATACGTCGAGCATAGGACTAATGTTGAGTGCAGGCCTCTGGCAGAGTTCAAATGTGCATCTTCAGGCCCATGGTAAAACACCAGAGCGAAATGACTATGCCTATCTACAACTGTATCTTTCGCCTACCGTTCCAGCGCTAGCAAGATAAAATCTAAGTCCAAGAACTTCGTCTGTGTGAGCTTGCTCAAATACTAGGTCCCAAACCAGAATAAAAGATGAGGGCTGCAGTACGTTAACGACCAGCGAAAGCTAGTTAATTATGATGAATAGTACTGAATACATTGGGATATGCTCACCCAGGCATGCATCCCAATAATTGAATATTGAAATTAAACGACTATAAATGGAGTGAAATGGATAGTGAGTATTCACATAGCCAAACCCCGCTAGCTTGGAATTGAAGCGTAATAGTTGTTGTATTTAAGTCCAAGCCTCCAAGGAGTAACCGAAGTTAAGGCTACCTCAATATTGAAAAGTACTCCCTCCGTCCCAATTTATGTGAAAGTGTTTGACTGGGCACGGAGTTTAAGAAAGAAATAAAACTTTTGAAACTTGTGGTCTAAAATGAGTCATAGATATTTGTGTGGCTATTCTTCTTACTATGTAAAGTGGGCATTTAAAGGTGTCCTAGGCATATAAAGGTACTCATAGTTTTATGATAATCGCCACCTAATAAGACAAGAGAATAATTAATCATGACTCTTATTTTACTACCCAAAGATGCACCTTTCATTCACTTTTTTCCCTTGTCATAAAGCAAGATCACAGGGCAGAGAGTAGCGTACAGCTCTGTGGATCATCAAAACAAGCACAGATTCCAGAACTCCATTGAGCCGAGTCTTCATTTTTGCGCTGTTGATTTTCTTCTGCAGCAGAAACATGGTGTGCTTCTGCATCTGACTGATCCAAAGGAATATAAGGTGGAGGTGAATAATTCTTCTGCCCTCCCATTATTCGTCAGGTGTAAACAGCAACTGCAGAGCGAATGCAGGAGAAAACAAAAAGATTGTAATAATTAAGAACAAGCGAGTTACACATAAACATCCAATCAGTTCTCTGATTACATCAAGTCATCAAGAAGAGTTACTTTCTAATGAATCTATAAATAAGATGACACTTAAAACAAAAGATAAAACAAACACAGACACCAGATATTGACAGGCAAGATAAAAAGAATAGATGCCTAAAGTTTCATTATCAATTCCTGAGCTGGCAAACCGAAAAGTAAAAACCAACAAAATCTAGAACAATGTAGACTGATCACATAGTTAGCTGGCTCCACTTAGGGTTAAGTATTAGCAGGTTTCAATTCCGAAAAAGAAAGTCTAGTCCTTATAACTTATAAGTTTGTTTCCAAGAAAATGACACGCTTCTATATTTGAAAATAATTTAACTTTAAACTTCACATTTTATCCTTAAGGAGAAGCTTTTATAGCCAATACAAATGTTATGGCATTTGTAATATCAAAAGTCTTCTTTTCTTTCTTAAATTTCGTGCCGAGTCAAGCAAGCCGCATAAATTGGAACATAAGGAGTAGTAGTACATTAGATAATATTTGTTGCTGAAGAAAATCATAAGTTATCCAACATACCAGGCACTAAATCAAAGGCCAATTTGTATAAAATGGTTTAAATCAACATGGTATTTCAAATCAAATGATTTCCAGTTATCAAAAGTTGAAATATGTTGCATGACTAGTTAGAAGGATTTGGTAAATGATTTGAAATTCATGACATATACATTTATTTTTCGAGACCTTAATTATTTTGTTTCATTTTCTTCACACACACAAAAAAAAAAAAAAAATAGCACTCCTCTCAAAAACACATTATTACGCTATCACAAATTAATTTATCGGAATTGAGGCTTTATCCATGCAGTGGAGACATAAAAGCATAAAATCCAAAGATCAATTCATCATTTTCATTTTACGATTATGAATCAATTTGAAAGGGGAAAATCTAGAGAGAGAGAGGAATTTACAGGTGGATGTTGCCGGAGAAAGAGAGTCGCCGAGGAGTTCGCCGGGGAAAGAGATGGAAGAGACAGAGCTTTCACAGACGGAAAGCTTTAACGTGCAATTGACAGAATTCACCAAATATAAATCAACCGACTACTTTCCAAATGACGCCAGAGATCGCCTTTGATGGCGTTTGTTTCAAAAAAAAGAAGGTGCAGTAATTTTTCTTTTTTCCCGTTTCTAGAAAAAGTGAAAAACTTACTTTGGAAATAGTGAAAGTGTTTGGTTGAAAGAAAGCAATTCGTCTTTTTTTAGTTTTCAAGAACTCAAAAAATTAAATATACAATATTCCAGTTTAGGTTAATCTATTATTTTTTTGGTCCGTTTAAAAAAGAATGACTTTTTTCTAAATTTAGAAATAATTTTGGTTAAATTTATAATTCTACCCTTAATGAGAAGCTTTTATAACCATACAAATACTCTAGACCCCCTTTTTGAATTGTTTAGGACCATAAATTTTAAAAGTTTTCATTTTTTATTATACGTCGTGTCCAGTCAAACATGTTCACATAAATTGAAACGGAGGGAGTAACGTATTTCATTCGTGCGTACTCAAGTACGAATACTCGATAAATAGTAATTTAATTACAAGTGCATAAGTATGATTAGTGTTGGTGAAAATACAACTACACTTAAAGAAAATAAAATATTTTTAGGTTGAAGCGCAGATATCTCACTCTCTTTTAGGAGATTCAAGCTTATGCAGCAAAGTCTTCACTGATCCAGCAGTAATCCTCTTGACTTGTCTCCCTCAGGATACAACAGTTCGATCATGTCGTATGACTTGGTGGTAAAACATGAGAGAATAGTTACAAAAGAATTATGACTATTTTCTACATTACGGAGTTGTGGGAAGTTACGATCATTTTCAACTTTATGAGGTAATTAAGAAGAGGTCATTTTATTTTAATATTAAAATGCTAATATTCTAACAATTACTCAATATATATTCTTATTAATTCATCTTGTTAATATGGTTTGATAAATAAATTCGATTCAAATAGATCTTTCTATTCTATTGTTTGATATAAATAGAATCAAGTAGAAGTATTTTTGTTGTGTTGTTGTTACTGTTAGAACATGCGCAGCGGAAGCAAGCAAACAAATCAGGCATCTAATACACGTAAACTAGACAATGCTATAATCACAAGATTAGAAGCACTAACCTCTTGAAATTGTTGCACAGAGCTTCCAAACAGCAATAATCCAGGGCTGCAGTCTTCTGCTATATGCCTAATAAAATCTTGGACGATTTTGCTTTTGAGTAGGCAAAAGCAGTACAACTCTGACAGTGAGTAATTTGGTGAAATTCGTCCTCCTTAAATAGAGTTATTTTTGGCCGAAAATTGTCTTCCAAAAACGTGTAGGATTCTACTTGCACTCTAATTCTAATAGATGACTTTTCTCCCAAGTCATTTTTTACCCAAGTCCTGTCCACGTTTTTACTAGGTATAGCAGGGACCACAGAAATAATAAGAGGCTACCAATTATAGCATTAATTCGAAATTAGCATGAATTAATTCTTACTAGAATTAATTGCAATTTATTCCACTAAAAAACTGCAATTGAACTCCTCAGTATGAATTTCAAAAATTCAATAACACTTATTTTAACTCCCCATATTAAGATCTCAAATACCAGTTAATTAAATTAAATCACTGAAAATTTGATTTAATCAACTAATTAAATCCTTTACAATTCCGTTTAAACTATTTCATGTGACGGATACAAAATTCACCGGCCTGGTTTTCACATGAAAACTTATAAGCTTATATAAAGTGGTATCATCAAACTCAAAACCGAGTCATGGATTCTATCAACTAATTATCATTCACAAATGTTATTCGTTATTGTCCAATCTATTAGGCATATACTAACTCTGAATAGAGTCGTACCTTTTGATAAATCAAAACAATAAACAAATTACATTGATCATAATAATTATATCAAGATTAGGAGTATAAGTTCATTTAATGAATTAGAGAAAATATTTTATATATTCAGTACAAAAACATCTTTTCTCTACTTGGTCCGTTCAATATACACTGAGTATACTAGCACAAGAAGTCGGAGTCAAACCACTCCCATAATCAAGACAAATTATACTATAATCTTGTGCTACAATCATCAAGATATTTTGTCCAATAATATCTTTGATTGTGAACAAAATTTATTAATTATGAGAACCAACAATTTAATCTTCTGTGCATGAGCTAAGACTCCATACACTAAATTGTCTACTACATAACTAAAAGGACACACATATAACAAATGATCTATTTAAAATAGTACTTTATTGAATTGAATAAATTAAATATATAATTGTTCCATAAAGAATAAAATAAAATACTATGTCTAAACCGCATGGTTAATAGTATATCCCAACAATTACTTTTCATGGTATATCCAAACTTTAAATGATGAGACCAAATATTCAAGAAAAGAATGCACATATGTTTTCAATTATTACACATTATATTATGATCCATATGAAGGACTAGGAGAAAAAGGTAGGGATGAGAAGCTGTATATATAGGCTAGCCGAGGTGAGAGAAAGGAAGGCTCGTGATCTAGATCGAGTGCACATCAAAGACGAGAAGGGTAGAGTTTTGATGGAGGAGGCACAAATTAAGCGAAGATGACAAACATACTTCCATAAGCTCTTGAATAAGGAGGGGGATAGGAACATTTGAGTGATTTGGAATACTCCGAGAGTTGTCGTGACTTTAGATACTATAGGCGCAAGAGAACTGAGGATGTCAAGGTGGATATGTGTAGGATGAGTAGGGGTAGAGCGACCGGTCTAGACGAAATCTCCGTAGAATTCTAGAAGAATGTGGGTGAGGCAGGCTTGGAGTTGCTCATATGTTTGTTTAACGTCATTTTTAAGATGAAGAAAATGTCCGAGGAATGGAGGTGGAGTACGATGATTCTGTTGTACAAAAACAAGGAGAATATCCAAATTACAACAACTATAGCGAAATCTAGTTGTTAATCCATACGTGAAAGTTCGAGAACCGGTTTAGTTTCATGCCAGGTCGGTCCACAATGGAGGCCATTCACCTTGTGAGGAGGTTGTAGAGCAGTATAGGAAAATGAAGAAGGACTTGCATATGGTATTCATTGGCTTAGAGAAAGCTTACGACAAAGTCTCAAGAGAGATTCTTTGGAGATGTTTGAAGGCTAAAGGTGTGCTTATAGCTTATATTAAGGTGATTAAGAACATGTATGATGGAGCTAAGACCCAGGTAAGGACTGCGGGGGAGACTCGAAATACTTCTCGATTATGATGGTTTGCACTAGGGAAGTAGCCCTTAGTTCATTTTTACTTTCCTTGGCGATGGACGCGTTGACGCGACACATTCAAGGGGAGGTGTCATGGTGTATGTTATTTTCAGATAATATACTTGTGATTGACGAGACGCGAGGTGGTGTTAGTGAGAGGTTGGAAGTTTAAAGACAAACTCTCGAGTCTAGAGGTTTCAAGTTGAGCAGGACCAAGACAGAGTATTTAGAGTGCAAGTTCAGCGATGTTATCCAGGAAACGAACATGGATGTGAGGTTTGATGCACAAGTCATCACCAGAAGAGGAAGTTTCAAGTACCTTGGGTATATATTATAAGGAAATAGAGAGATTGATGAGGATGTCGTCACACATTGTATCGGAGTAGGGTAAATAAAATGGAAGCTCGCTGCTAGTGTCTTGTGTGATAAGAATATGACAGTAAGACTTAAAGGTAAGTTCTACATAGTGGTGGTTAGACCCACTATCTTGTATGGGACAGAGTGTTGGCCAGTCAAGAACTTTTATGTACAGAAGTTAAAAGTAGCTAAAATGAGGATGTTGAGATAGATGTACGGGCATACCAGGTTAGATACGATTAAGAATGAAGTTATTCAGGATAAGATGAGAATGCCTCCCGTAGAGGATAAGATGTGGGAAGCGAGGTTGAGATGGTTAGGCGTGTAAAAAGGAGAAGTACAAATGTCCCAGTTATGAGGTGTGAGAAGTTGGCTTTAGTCGGTACGAGGAGGGGTAGAGGTAGGCTTAATAAGTATGGGGAGAGGTGACTAGGCAGGACATGGCGCAACTGGACCTTACCAAGGACATGGGCCTTGTTAGTAGGGTGTAGAGGTCGCGGATTAGGATAGAAGGTTAGTAGGTAGTCGAGCGTGTCCTTTTGTCTTTCTCTAGATGGTAGCATTAATGTTAATATGGTATCCTTTTATCCTTAGATTGCTAGTACTACCTATTGTTTAATTGTTATCTTTGCTTCGCTTTCTTAATATCTTGTTGTGGTTGTTACTTGCCACTACTTCTTTTCTGCGTGTTTTTAGCTGAGGGTCTATTGAAAACAACCTCTCTATCTTCCCGGGGCAAGGACACTTTACCCTCCTTGGATCTCACTTACGGTGATTCACTTGGTTGTTGTTGTTGTACACATTATGTTATGATCCGTGCATTATAATCTTGTATATACCTAGTTCATGAATCTAAGTTGGTGACTCATGCATACATGACCCTTGCTATGAAGTGTAGTGACTGTAAACTAAATAGATGCACTTGCTTAAACATGCAAATAGATTTTTTCACCTGTTTTCTCCAACTAATGAAACAAAAGTTGTTGGTCGTAAACTAAGCATTGAAATTGGTGCTTTTATTAGTCAAAGTCGTCGTTGTAGACTTTAATTTATGAACTACTCTCTGCTTTAGAAATAGTTGTTATTTTTTTGCTTTTCAAGAGTCATATACAAAATATTGTTTCACGACCTAAAAACCTAACCTGTCGTGATGGAGCCTATCGTAGAACTATGCAAGCCTAAATTCAATATTTGTTCCAACACAATAAAACACCTTTTGAAATAACAGCGAAAAGATTTAATATTTAACAAAAGCCTTTTGAAAACAGGGTTAATCCAAAAATATGATACAACCGACCCAAAAATCAGGGTGTCGCTGAGTACATGAGCGTCTAATAACCGGAATATAGTCCACAACAGTATCTAGACAAATAAACTCAAAAATGCAGATAAACTAAGGAAGGGAAATCAAGGTCTGCGAACATCGTGCAACTACCTAGATAGTCCCCAACTCCAATGCCAAAATCAGCAGCCGGTCGTGACCAGAAATGCCTGAATCTGCACACAAGGTGCATGTAGTAACGTGAGTAACCAACTCAGTAAGTAACAAGCCCAAACTATGGACTGAAGATAGTGACGAACTCAAACGGTGCAAATAACATGAAATAAATGTGCAGAATCGTAAACATGCTCTTAAGACAATTTAGGCAATTCATAACCGGAAATAAAGCAGTTTTGTACAGTGTAATGAAAATAACTCTACTATTGCTACATACCAATACATATACTGTAAATGATGCACCATGATGTCAGCCTCAAATGCCCTCACTCTAGATATCTCAACCACACGGTATTATATATGGCTCATACGGCCCAGGGAAGATCCATCCCGGAATATATATACAATGCTGAGGTCACCCAGTACCGAGGAATAAGGGCAATTCAGCCCTGTGGAGAAGATCCATCTCCAGCTAACAAGTACTTCGGACAAGATCCATGTCCGAGGAAGATCCATTCCACAATCATATCAATCGCGCTCACTAAGGGTGTGTTACAGACTCTGGAGTGGCTCCCACAGCCCAAGCGCTATCATAATCATCAATGTAACCACTGCAGCGTGCAGACCGATCCCGTAACTGTCACTCATACTCAGGCTCTCGTCCTCACTCAATCATCAATATCTCCAGTCTCACCTACGGGCTCACAATGTCATGAAAACAAACCCGGAATAATTATATGATGAATCAATAATTAACTGAGACTGAGATATGATATAAAAATGCATGAACATGACTGAGTACGGAATATAAATGAAAATAATGAGATGACAACAAGAAACTAATACTAAGGGTCCCAACAATACCGATATAAAGCCTAAACATGATATCTAACATGATTTACAACTCCATTACTTTATCACGTGATGAAAATATGGATATCAACGTGACAGAATCACTAAACGGTGCCATGGAATCACCCATGTCACAATTCTCACGCCGCACGCCCGTCACTTGGCATGTGTGTCACCTCAATACCAATCACATAACACATAATTTGGGGTTTCCAACCCTCAGAACCAAGTTTGGAAGTGTTACTTGCCTCAAACCAAACAAATCCTACTCCGCAATGTCTTTGCCTCTCAAATCGGCCTCCAAACGTCCTGAATCTAGCAACAAGCAATACAATACGATCAATATAGGCTAAAGGAATCAACCCCACAACAGAAATACCAAATTATAGCCAAAAACCCGAATCGACTCAACTCGACCCCCAGTCCACGTCTCAAAATCCGACGAAAGTCACAAAACCAGAAAGCCCATTCACTCACGAGTCTAACCATACCAAATTTACTCAAATCCCATAACAAAATCACATTCAAAATCTCAAAATTACACCTCAAGAACACTTCCTCTTTTCCCCAAAATTTTCACCTCAAAACTCAAATTAGATGATACAATTAAAGGTATAATCATGGGATTTAACCAAAACCAAGTGAGAAACACTTACCCCAATCGACTTCGCGAAAATCTCTTCAAGAATCGCCCAAATCCGTGATCTCTAGCTCAAAATATGAAAATTGAGCTCAAACCCTCGATTTTGAATTTAACACTGTCTGGCCAGATTTTCTTCTTCGCGAACACGACCGTCCTCTCGCGTTCGCGTAGACCAACTCAGAATGCCTCTTCGCTTTACTCTTTGTGAAAGCGACAACTGCTTTGCGAACGCGATGCTTTACCGGCTCAAACCTTGGCGAACGCGACCCTCACCTCGCGAACGCGTAGACCAAGGACCCGGGGTTCCCAACTGCCTCACTCCTCTTCGCGAACGCGGCACCACTCACGCGTTCCCGATGCACACACTTCCCTACCCTTCGCGTTCGCGTCCTCTCCTTCGCGAATGCGTAGAACAAAACTTCACCATCTCAGAAACACTCTTCGCGAACGCGTAAGAGGAAACAAGAAACAAAATACAACAGCAGATTAGCTATCTCACCAAGGCCAAAAATGACATGTTAACCACCCGAAACTCACTCGAGGCCCTCGGGACCTCAACCAAACATACCAACACGTCCCATAACATCATACGAACTTAGTCGAATCTTCAAATCACCTCCAACAACATCAAAAACATGAATTACACACGAATTCAAGCCTAATGAACTTTGAAATTCCCAAATTCTACAAACGACGCTGAAACCTATCAAACCACGTCCAAACGACCTCAAATTGTGCACACAAGTCAGAAATGACACCACAAACCTATTCCAACTTCCGAAAATCCAATCCGACCTCGATATCAAAATTCCCACTGCCGGCCAAAATTACCAAAATTCTAACTTTCGCCAATTCAAGCCTAATTCTACCACAGACCTCCAAATCACATTCCTGACACGCTCCTAAGTGCAAACTACCTAACAGAGCTAACTGAACTAACGGAACCGTCAAAATTCAAGTCCGAGGTCATTTACACATAAGTTGACACCCGGTCGACTTTTCCAACTTAAGCTTCCAATTAAGAGACCAAGTGTCTTAATTCACTCTGAGACCACTCCGGACCCGAACCAACCAACCCGGTAAGATATAATACAACTGTAAAGCACAAAAGAAGCAGAAATGGGGGAAATAGGGTTATAACTCTCGAAACGACCGGCCGGATCATTACATATTCTTTCACTACTTTTCAATATATACTAGTATCCCTACCCGCACGTTGCGCGAATAATAAATAATTTTTCATAAGAAAATATATTTTGGAAAAGACTGTAGATACAAAAAACATGGGAATCCTATTATTTTTTTGGAACATGTTAATGTAATGTATATTCGTATAATGAAGTAGCAAGGAAACACAATAAAGAAACATACAGTTATTTCCTGAAGTCTAATAATGTTCTGTATAGCCTCAATAAAGCAAGTCATGTATACCAGCTAGATTGCCACAAACAATAATTTCTATTTCCTTGAAAATTCAGAAATACGACAAAGTCGTAGTATTTCAAGATAGAAAAATCAGACTGTTAGGGGAAGCCAATTACTCCACTTGCACAATCTTGACATCCTCATTGTAAACACTCTATTACAACAAGTTTCCTAAGGTGCTTGGGACATGACATGCTCAAGTAGTTGCAAAAAACTCATAAAAACTCATAAATACTATGAGTTTTTTCTTGATATTACATGTAGAGACGCTCAGATCCAGGTTGCATGTCAAAACACAAGAAATAGAAAATAATTAAATATAAGAATCAGACAAATTCTTAACATGTAGAGATGTTGCCTTAAAACACCTTCTTTCACCTTTCAATAAGGTTGCGATCTACATAATCTTGTTCCAAATAGAACTCATATGAAGCATGACTTATCACTGAAGTCTTATATTTTTGTCCTTCCTTTGTGTCAAGAATTATCGGTTATTCACTTGGTAGTTAGTACATAACTTAATCAAACATAGTTTTCTGGCATAAAATTCTTCAAACTTACTGGAAAGTTAGCTTTTCAAATTGCATATTCTCAACTTCGATGGTATGTCCTCTTGGAAATGGGAGAATGAAAGCCTTGACATAATGATATTCTATCACACTTGTCCTTTTTGCTTAGTTTTCATCTCCTTCCTCTCTGGATCATATGGCCAATCTTGTCCAGCAAGGAAAACATCCTTGCATAATCGAGCTCGATGGAGAGCATAGTCGTTTCCATGACCCAAGTTCCCAGTAACCGTAAACTCCCTTGGAGAGATCGTCTTTGAATTTTGCCAACTTCTCCTGCCATTGATATTGATTTTCTCCAACTGCTTTTGTTGTAGACTTCATAACTTTTCCAGCCATTGTTCCTGGAGAAAAATAAAAATAATTTTGTTTAAGTATTCACATTGTCAAGTTTCGGGTAAGATGTGAATGGAAGTAAAACGACATTAATCAATTGACTTCTTCTAATTTTTTTTCCAGCCTCGGACAAAATAGCTTCACATGTAAATTAATAACATTGTACAAAGTTTCTTCCAATAATATTCTATTAGACAATTTTGTGAAGCAAATTAATATGTTCCATACTTCCATCTATATATAATGAAACTTAATTTGGGGAATAATGCTTCATGTATACCTTTTCGATTAGAGCTGTGAGTATCTGACTTTTCCTGCACCTATGTTGGAGTTAAGATTCTCACATCAGTACTGCAATTAAAGATAATATCTATGTCTCAAGATTTTGATATGACCCCCACATCGTCCCATTTGGCACAAATTCAACGAGTATACATATTCGGCTAACACTTAAGTCATCTTGACAGCACTCGAAGTAATGTCCAACACTACTAACTAAATGGCAGTATAGGACTGGGTGCTATGCCTTGATATCTCCCAAACTCACACCACTAATTTAGGTTGTGAGGCGATCAAAGCAATAATAAAAATCCAACGCGAGTCAGAGTCGATTTCCACAGGGAGCTTGATGTGGGATTAGGTATATACCTAGTGCGAGTGTACGACGTGCCTAAGATTGCACTTTCACATATTCATTTGTTGTTTCTACTTCTGCTTTTACGCTATTGATTTTAATTGTAAAGCTAAGAGACAATGTATTTGGTTTTGGTTGTTTTTCAAGTTATGAAAGATCTAGGGTTGCGACTTCCCCCTAGTTGGTTCCCTAACATATTTAGAGCTTTAGGGCATGTTTGGTTGATCGGGGTACAATATAGCAATCACACGCGATTACTCACTCTATACCTCTCGGGAGTTTGAGTGATTCAAGCAAGAACTAGGCTAAATATCATAAACCCAATCATAAATAAGCCCTAAATTAATTATCCATTAAGTACCCATACTAGTGTTGGGTCACAAGTCTAGCTAAGGGTTTAGCTACTCATGGAAAATAAAAAAATTAAAGAAGAAACTAAGATAAAATGCATAATAATTGATTAAGGAAAGAAAATCTAATGTTTAAATGCTAAACTAGTGCAAAGTTACCCAATACAGTAAATAAAAACGGTTCTAAGTGTTTAGGTGAACCAAACTTAACCTAAAAATGATAAAAAGATCTATTTATACCCAGCTAAAAATATCAGACAAAATTTCCCCTGCGAAGGTTGTGCGGCCGCACAATTCTGTGTGCGGCCGCACTTTGAGACTAACTGGTCAGGTTGGCTTTCTGCGGTTGCATAAAAGTGAGATGCAGACTCACTTCCTCTAATTGCGCGGACCACACATTTATGAGTGCGGCCACACTCTTGCTCTTAGACTGCATCTGGGCTTCATTCTGCGGACCGCACATTTATGAGTGCGGCCGCACAATAATAGTGCGGTCCACGCATCTTCAAGTTGCCAAAATATAAGTCTCTGAATCTAGTTTTTTGTGGCCGCACAATAATTGTGCGGTACGCACTCTGTGAAGAAATTCTATCAGTTCATCTTCAGAGTTTGCGGCTGCACACAGTATTGTGCGGTCCGCACTGTAGCCCTTTTGTCTTGTTTTGGTTCTTGTCCAATCTTACTCCTTTTTGAGTTGATTTTTACTTTTTGGTTCATTTCGCAATATTCCTGCAAGAAAGTACATTTTATTAGTTCTCGGGAATACCTTTAAGCATTTTGAACTAAAACGTAAGTAAATGAGAACAAATAAGCGGTCAAAATCTCTACTTATCATGCCTCAGATCATTTGACATATCAAAGTTTTTTGTGGTCTCTCAAAGCTCATCCAAAACAAACGTTAGAATAGGAGGTACCCCAAACAGTCCCAGCTTCCTTGTTTATACCCTGTCAAGAATTAAAGATTAAAATAAACATTGAACTTTAGGCAAAAAATAGAGTTTCTTCCAATAAAACACTATTAGACAATTTTCTTAGTCAAATTCATATGTTCCATACTTCCATATATATATATATATATATATATATATATATATATATATATATATATAAAACTCCTTTCAGGGAATAAATTTGCATGTATACCTGTCCGAATTGAATTATGCGTGTCCAACTTGTCCTACACATGTCTGACTTGTCTTTGACATTGGGTAATAAATGACAGCTTCTCTATATGAAGCCATCAGCAGTACTAATGTGGAGTGTTAAGATTCTCACATTCAATGAGGAGGAGGGACACATGTTGTGGTCATTATAATGTTCACTGATAAAAATAAAATACAGATATAATTTTTTAGTCAAGACGCGCAAAGTTGTAAAAATATAAGGACAGAAATTCATAAATGAGTTTAAAAGAATATCTTGATGAAAATGTATATAAAAATGATAAGATTTATGAGAAGTAACAATGAGATATGGATTTGTACATGCTATTTATTACATAATAAGACCATTAATACGACAGTTAAGGAATTTTTTACTTGGAACAATTGAATTATTTTTTATATCCGAAGGAAACTTGAGTTGTTGTTGTCCCAGGAGGTAGTCCTTCAGAAAATGACAATATAAAATGGGATGTATTTTTACTAAACTTAAATTTAAAGAAGGGATAATTTATATAATATAGACGTTTATCATTAAATACCTGAACAGGTAACGATGTCAACATGCATGCTGCAAAGAAGTGGCAACTAAAATGCTAATGTTGTGTCTATAGGAAGAGCGACGAAGTTAATTTGATCGAGCAATAGGCAAATATAACTTGATTTCTGGCTGTGGACTTGCCTTAGGTACTACTCCATAGGCAAGGGCGATGCGACTTGCACATATGGTCCACGCGGAGCCAATTGTTATAGGAGTTGCCCGCACAATGACACGTTGGGGCCTGAAGTTGAACTGTCCAAATTCTATGAAAGGGCGGTAGGCAGAGGAGCAAACGGAAAGGTAAATAAGAACGATAGATGTAGGATTAGCAGTCAGGGAAGGAAAAGATATTTAAACAACTAAAAAAATAAACAACTAACTGCAAAATCACCAAACATACAATTATTTCCTTAAGATCTCATTGATAGGCAGACAGTTAATTTTGAATTTTTAGCCTTTTCTTCGCATGACCGACTTATCAATTAATTATATGGTCGTAGATCAAAGATATTTATAGAGAAAAGTGGAATAATTATCTCAATTACTGTTGTCCATTGAGTAAATGTCAGCCTCAACCTATGTATTGTGGTGTTGAACCTCTTCTTATTTTGACTAACGATAAAGTTCACCATAAAATATAATCCAAGCTCATTAATTTGTATTTTGAAAAGATGCAAAACTGACTTTTCAATAAAAACATATATCTGATCGCCCTATAAAGAACTACATTAAATAAAAGAAAGAATTTGAAGGAATTAGTAATACAATAATTGTAGATTAACTCATACCAATCTTTGCAACTTAATCACATCAAACAAATAGAAGGTCTAACGAATTAGCAACAAAAAAATATCTAGAGTAACTAATACTAATTTATATTAATGTACTTGTAAACTTGAATTTATAGTAATACAACTTAGCAATAATAGAGTTTAATGAAATAGTAAGTGAAACAAACACATGAAGAACTCCAATATTTGACTTTTAAACAATAGACTTGAATGAATTAGTAAGTCACGTAAATAGAGGAAGTTTTTTAGATATTTAATTTATATTACTGTATTAGAAAGTTCTTTTCTTCAATTTTCTAACTTTGTATAAAACAAACTTGTTGTAGAAATTCACAATATACGTTGTTATTCATGCCTTGTGATTTTGTCTAAGTAGCTTTAAACATCATCTATTATCGTTAGTTGATAGATATGCCAAGACTTATGGTAGACCATGGCGGAGAAATCTTAAGAAAATGTCTTTAATAGCTTGTCCAGGCCAAAGAAGCTGACTATCTATGTAAGAGTAGTGGTTTGGGCCAGAAATAAACTTCAATGCAAAGAGTGAGCTGGACAGAATATCTAATATTCCATACTTGACCTTTCTCAAGGAAGTGCCCTGTGTGTATATCTAATTGTTCTGGTGTATGGCGTTAACCATGTAATCTTTTTTTTTTTTTTTTTTTTTTTTTTTTTTTGTTTTTTATTTTTTCTTAATTTTGTAAATTCAATAAA
>ML279517.1:0-73500 GCA_005239495.1 Nicotiana undulata
TATATATGGATGGAAATCTAACCCAAAGGGATACAACTTTCATGTTTTACGTTTTTTCCAAATTCCAAACGGAACAGGGTGAAAAACGTGGTCGAAACCGCGACCGTGGACCCGAACGCGGACTAAGGCACTGCACTGGGAAAATACTGCGCTCGGGACCGCGTTTGGGACCGGGGTGCTAGAAAACTGTCCTTTTTCGTGTAATAGAAGGTATAATTGTTTGGACCCGACCCTAATTGGTATATATACATGGGAAAACGGTATTTTGAGGAGGTTGGACAAACTTTTTACACACATTCGACCTAAGGAGGCAGAGACACAATAGGAGCAATGCGGGGAATTCTTCTACGAGTTTTTATTTCCTCTTCCTATTTTTCATTGTTGGTTATAACTTTTAGTGTTGTAGTTTTACATACTTTTATGAATAGCTAATTTGTTATCTAGGGTTTTGATGGAACCTTTTGTAGGATAAATTCTTGTTATGTTTGTATATAATTGAGTTGTAGTATTTTCTCTATTTGTTCAACTATATTATTCTTGTGGTTGATTGAAGGTCCCTCAATTAGCTGTGCCTATTTAGTATGTATTACTCAGGAGAGAGTGCATATTTAGGTCGTTGTTGAACAACATCACTCCCGATGTATATGAGGGATAAATAACGAAGGGTTTAAAGGTGGGATTAGGGATAACGAAACCTTGGCTGCGATCTAAATGAGTCGTACTTAATGCCAGCTAGCGTAATTCGGGAGAATATGTCTAGTAAATTATGTTAGTTACTCAGGAGATAATTACAATATGCAGAATGCTCATGATCGGTTGAGAATACTTAGGCGAAATTATAGAAGACGTAGCGGGAAGGATTCCGACAATTGGAGAAATCATAATTCTAGACCTCTTTAATCTTGTCTCCAACCTTTAGTATTTTTGTTGCTAATTTATTATCTTAATTTGTTAGTTAATTAGTTAGATATAAAAATCTTAATATTATTACTTAAATATTGTTCGAAATTGTCTTCTTAGCGATATTGAACAATTATAGTGAAACCTTAGTTCTCTGTGGGATTCGACTCCGGACTTTTAGACCGGAATATATTTGCAACGACTGCTTTGTCCTTTTTATAAGGCATAGTTGGGCGTGATCAGAAGACCTCGACCTCGTTCAACTAGATAAAAGCCACCACAACAAAAAAGCTTATATCGGCCACAAACTTCAAGAACCAGGTAACTTCCATCAATTTTTAACTAACAATGCGGACTTGTTTTCCTTTTCTCACGCTAATATGTCGGGCATCCCAAAGGAAATAGAAACACATAAGCTGAACGTCGACCCACTCTACCCCCCAATAGGGCAGGTTAGAAGAAACTTCAATGCCGAAATAAATAATGATGTCTGCGAAGAGGTAGAAAAATTGCTTGAGAACAGCTCTATCAGGGAGTCATAGTACCCCCAATGGGTCGCCAACGTGGTCATGGTGAAAAAGAAATATGGGAAATGGCGCATGTGCATAGACTTCACATATCTGAACAAGGCATGCCCGAAAGACTCATTACCACAGCCTCACATTGATCAACTCATCGACGTAACAGTAGGGCACGAGCTGTTAAGTTTATCGCCTACTCGGGTTACAACCAAATCCTCATAGAGGGGGAGGACCAGGAAAAACTACTTTCATCCCCACCAAGGGACATACTGCTACAGAGTTATGCCGTTCGGATTGAAAAATGCAGGGGCGACGTATTAGAGGCTAGTAACCAAAATGTTCAAATAACAGCTCGGAAAAACCATAGAAGTATATATAGCTGACATGTTGGTCAAGTAGAAAAGAAAGGAATATCATATCGACCATTTGAGAGAAGCATTCGACATACTCAGGCGATACGGCATGAAATTAAACCAAGAGAAATGCGCCTTCGGCGTAACCTCAGGAAAGTTCCTCGGCTTTTTAGTGTCGCAAAGAGGCGTCGAAGTTAACCCCGACCAAATCAAGGCTATAGAGGGAATACTACAAAACTTGACCAGCAAGAAGCATGTACAGAAGCTGACCGGTCGTATAGCCGCCCTATCAAGGTTAATCTCACGATCCTCTGATAGATGCCACAAGTTCTTCGGCATGATAAAAAAGGACAACGGACTCCAATGGAACTCTGAGTGCGTCAATGCCTTGAGAGAACTAAAGACGTACTAATCTTCAACCTCGCTGTTTGCTAAGGCAGAACCGGGAGAGCGCCTCCTAATCTACTTGGTTGTGTCCGGCATTGCAGTAAGCGCACTCCTGGTCTGAGACGATAAAGCCGCGAACAACGATAAAGTCGCAAGTACTTGCGGACTTCGTCGTCGACTTCAGCACTAAAATAATGCCCGGGGTCGAAAGGGAAGCCACTAGTACTTCCCCCAACACACGCGACCTATGGTTCCTGTACACCGATGGTGCCTCCAACGCGTCAGGATCTGGACTAGGACTCGTACTCGAGGTCTCAATTGGCGGGATAATTCTCTAGTCCATACGGTGTCCCGATATGATTAACAACGAGGCCGAGTATGAGGCCGCGATTGCAGTATTAAAACTGGTCCTCAAGTAAGGAGCACGGCGAGTTGTCTTTCGATGTGACTCACAACTCGTCGTCAATCAAGTCACGGGGACTTTCCAAATCAAGGAACAAAAGCTACAAAAATACCAGGCCAAGATCAGCAAGTTACTGCCCGAGCTCGACAAATGCCAGCCCGACCAGATACCTCGAGCATAAAAGTCGAGGCAGACGGCCTCGTCAAATTGGCGGCAGCTACAACAAGCATAAACAGAAAAGAGAAAGTGGTCACACTCCTCCACTCAACCATCGACCAAATCGAGGTACGCACTATTAACCTTACTTGGGACTGGTGCAATCGTATCATCGCCTACCTGCAGGACGACGTGCTTCCAAACAACAAAAAAGAAGCCAAAAAGCTTCGAATGCAAGCAGCTAAGTATAGCATCATCAGCAACGACCAGTACAAGAGGACGTATGACGGCCCTTTAGCAAAATGTCTGGTTCCAAATCATACATGGAGCGTCCTAGAAGAAGTCCACGAGGGTCATTGCGGGGCTCACACCGGCAATCGAGCCCTAGTCAGATGTCTCGTACGACCAGGCTACTACTGGCCCACAATGAAAAAGGAAGCAATTGATTTTGTTAAAAAATGTGAACCATGCCAAAAGTACGCCCCCATTATCCACCAAGCGGGAGAGCACCTCCACTCAGTCATGTCACCCTGTCCCTTCATCAATAGGGAATGGATATCGTCGTCCCCCTTCCCGTAGGACGAGGTAATGTACGATTTCTTTTGGTTTTAATTGACTATTTTCCTAAATGGGTGGAAGCATGTGCATTCGCCCAAATACGCGAACAAGAAGTGATTGATTTTTTATGGAGGAACATCTTATGCCGCTCTGGCATCCCCAAAGAAATCAGTTGTGAAACGGACCTCAATTCACAGGGAAAAAGATCGCCGAGTTCTTCGATAAATGACACATCAAAAGAATACTCTCCACGCCATATCACCCCGCTGGCAATGGACAAGCAGAATCCTCCAACAAAATGATATTGAATATCATGAAAAAGAAACTCGAAAACGCCAAGGGACTATGGCCAGAGGTGCTATTAGAAGTGCTATGGGCATATCGCACCAATCCAAAGACAAGCAGAAGGGAAACGCCATACTCGCTAGTCTATGGGACTGATGGAGTGATTCTGATCGAGGTTGGAGAACCAAGTCTAAGATGTTCAAATGAGATCAGGCCAAGCAACGATGAAAGCAGAAGACAAGACCTCAACGAGATCGAAGAACGAAGAGACATGGCTTACATAAGAATGGTAGCCCAAAAACAACAGGCAGAGTGGTACTACAACAAAAAAGCCAAGGTCAGGCCACTCACAGTCGGGGACTATGTACTCAAGGCCAAAACACAGGCAAGCAAGGATCCACGGTAAGACAAACTGGGGACCAATTGGGATGGCCCATACAAAATTACGGCGACAGTAATCATAGGGTCGTTCCAACTAGAAACAATGGAGGGAAAATTTCTACCAAGAAATTGGAACGTCACCCACCTCAAATACTTCAACTTCTAAGGATAAGACGTCCTCCAAGTCGTACTCTTTTTCCCTCACCCGAGTTTTGTCCTAATTGGGTTTTCTCTAGGAGGTTTTTAACGAGGCGATGAAGAGGGCATCTCAAAGTTAAATATAAATTCATCACTCGACCTCTCAACTACTTCTCCAGGTCGACCAATGAAGGGACTAGATAGACTGGGACTTCCCCAATATATGTATGAACAGAGCAAAAACATGTAAACTTCTCCAATGAATGTATAAACAAAACGAAATATACAAATATCTGATGTTCACATGTCTCCACCAAGTTTACTCATTACGCCAATCCAGGAAATAACAATCGACCTCGTTCGAATCATTTTAAAGTCAACATTCGACCTCGCTCGAATCGGCTTACATTCGACCTCATTCAAATCATTTTAAAGTTAACATTCGACCTTGATCGAATCGACTTATTTTCGTCCTCGTTCGAATCAATTTTAAAGTCAACATTCAACCTTGCTTGAATTGACTTATATTTGACCTCGTTCGAATCAATTTAAAAGTCAACATTCGACCTCGCTCGAATCGACTTATATTCGTCCTCGTTCGAATCGACTTATATTCGTCCTCGTTCGAATCAACTTTAAAGCCAACATTCGACCTTGCTCGAATCGACTTATATTCGACCTTGTTCAAATCAATTTTAAAGTCAACATTTGACCTCGCTCGATTCGACTTATATTCGACCTTGTTCGAATCAATTTTAAAGTCAACATTCGACCTCGCTCAAATCGACTTATCTTCGACCTCATTCGAATCAATTTTAAAGTCAACATTCGACCTCGCTCGAATCAACTTATATTCGACCTCGCTCGAGTCAATTTTAAAGTCAACATTCGACCTTGCTTGAATCGACTTATATTCGGCCTCGTTCGAATCAATTTTAAAGTTAACATTCGACCCCGTTCGAATTGACTCATATTCAACCCTGCTCGAATTAATGAATACACTTGTGTACAACTTGGTTGAACTAATTAAGTAACGGCTCAACCTCGCACGAGCTCAACTTACAGTCGGCCTAATCGAATTGCAATCAAAGAAGTCAATTGAGGAAAACATTAGGAGGAAAAATAAGAAATTCAAGAACGGAAAACAAAAGTATTATCATTCCAAAAAGATATCTTACAAGGGCCAAACAGATGCCCGCGAAACAAAAAGGAAACAAGAACAACAAAAGTACAAAGTAAGTACACTACTCGACAGCTCCACCCTCATCGCCATCATCACCACCACCCTCGCCGTTGGAGTATTCATCATCATACCAATCACTCGACTCAAGCCCGTCCAAATCATCTTCATCATCACCCTCCCCGTGCATACCAGGATCATAGCCATAGGAATCCCGAGATGCACGTGCCTTAACACAAGCATCCTCAAATTCTGCCTCATAAGCTTTCCCAACCGTCATCAAGCCCCTGAATATGTCTAGATGAGCCTCAGGATCAATCCACTTCTCGTACAAATCCCGTGGAACATCAGGATAAGTGGAAGCTTTGGAGGAAGATGGTTGAGCCACTAGTTGCGCCTTCTCGGTCTTGAGGACATCAATATGCTCGTTCAGGTCCAAAACTTCCATCTCTAGGCCGCTAATGTATATTCAAGTCTCGCCTCCTTGAGCGCAGACGTCTCCACTTCATTAGCCTGCTTAGACCGACACATATGAACCCTCTAATGTCGCCGCCTCTGCCACAGTCGTCGTCCTGGTTTTCTCGGCTCTCGCCAACTCTGCAGCTTTGGTGGCTAACTCGTTTCTTAATCCATTGACTCTAGCTTCACTTAGCTCAAGCTCGGCCCACAAGGATGCCACCAGAGCCTGAAGGTCGATGCACTATACCATAACCCCCTTGCTTATCTCAAGGTCATCATCTTTGGCTCGCTACGTCCCTTCGAGCTCGCTACACCTACCAATGTCTCTCACGAGCTTATCGTCCTTCTGCTTGACCTCATCTTCCTTCTACTTCAACTCGTCCTAGAGAGGCTAGAACTAACTGTCCTCACCGAGTATGCTTCTCAATGCATAGTGCTTGGTACGATACTTGATGTACTTGGACTCCATTCTTTTGTAGAGACTCTTCCCCTTCTCTTATCGACGGGCACTTTCGATCTCCAAAAAGAGTCTAAAACAGGTAGAAAATAGTCAACAAAGATGAACGAGGTAAAGAGAAGGAAAAGATACAAAATCGCCAAAAAGACAACCTACTCGCAGGGCCATCCCGGAGATGCCTAACGATAGGTCGGCGTCCTTCAATGTCTGCAAAGTCCTATTGTCGGTGCCCGTGCAGAGGGGAGTCAAAGCTGGGACCACACTCTCCGAGTTCACTAACAGATTATAGTCCAAGGGAATGATGATGTTTCGAGTAGACCCCTCCATTCTCACCTCTTCCCGAGTGAACCCCTAATCGAACGTCCGCACCTCCTCGGGGTCTATGTCAGAGTCGGACCCATCATCCTCCACGACAACCATCTTTCCTCTCCCCTTGGTGGATGAGGATGCGACCTCGGTTTCTCCTGACCATCCTTCTTCCATGGCGACCTCTGCTGCCTCCGATGGTGTCCCTTCCACGGCGACCCCTGGCGGGGCAACAGTCATCGCAACTGAAGGACGGGCCGACTCCACGTCTAAAACAACTTCACTCTCAGGTGCGGCGACGGTCGTAACCACACCGCCGATCTACACTCTCTGCCTTTTCAGCGAAGCCACTTCCTCCTCACCCGGTGAAGACTCGTCTGCCAGGTGTAGTACCGGGGAGGCTGGAGTCTCCGTTGGTGGGGAAGCCACCTGATGGCCGAGTTCACTTAAAGCTGGAATTTGAGAGGAAGCATTCTGCACAGACTCAATTAGCATGAACTGCAACCCGTCCGAGGCAACCGCGTGGCGAAATGCGGGAACGGGAGCCTTCACCTTTTTCGAAGCTCTTCGACTTAACACCAAAGGGAAACTGTAAGTAAAAGAAAAAAGTGACTATAATGAGGACGAGGCATTTTAAAAATGGAATCCTACTTAGCGGTTGAGGGCTTGGGCCCAAATTTCTTGTTGAAAGACGCCCAGTCGCGGATACCTACTGTGTGGGGCAGGACTTGGGCCACCCAGCCACAGATATCGGTGACCAACAAAGGGAGATGTTTCTGGGCTACACGAAAGGAAAATAAATCAATTAAGACACAAAAAAGGGAAAAGGGGGAAGAACGTACTACAATCAACGAGAGCACTTACGGGAAAAATTTCACTGCTCGGGAAATCCACTAGGGCTCGCCACCACGTGCTCAATTTTGAAAAAGAAGAAGTTGAACCAAAGTTGACGATTCGCCTTGTCGTCCATTCCTTTCACCGACCCCTTGGTCCCGTGGTGGCGAAGATGTATCATCGTGCCCCTGTGGAAGCTTGGCGCAAAAAGATGCAGCAAATGGCGAATAGAGACTTCGCAGCCGGCCAGCTCCACAAACTTTGTCAGCATGAGAAAAAGCTTATAAATATATGGGACAATTGGGCCGGGCAGACGCCGTAGTAACGACAGAATTCCTCTGCCAAGGGAGGAAGAGGGAGAGAGTAACCCACTTGGAATAGGTAGGCGTAAAAAGGCGCAGTACCCAGGCCGAAGAACCTAGACCACGTCATTCCCAGTCGGAACCAGGTCAACGTGAGCAGGGATGTTGTATTTGGCCCTGCGTGCGTCTATATGTTTTGCCTCCATCTCGGACTTCACGGGCTCGGGGTCATGTGCAGGTTTCTTCGAAAAATCTGACCTGGAGCATGGGTTACGAGGAATGATATCTTCCACAGTGGGGGAGCTTTCATACTCCATAGCAATGGCCTCCCCTCCACCAGAAGGCATAGCCGATGAAATCGGAGTTGGGTCTGAGATCCTCTCAGGGTTGGGAGTTACGTTAGTCATCTTTTGCTAGTGTGTGTACGGTGGAGCCGAATGTGTAGAAGAAATGGTGTTGACGGAAGTTGTAGGAACTACGAACGCAAGAAGAAGGAGAAGCAACGATGGGCAAGGTTGAAGAATCAGAAAGGGTAAAAATTCTCTCCAAAGGGTCTCTCCTCTCCTATTTATATAAAACCACGGCGATCAAATATGTGTAATCAACCGTCAAACGGCACCAGAATTAAAATGGTAGAGGCTCGAGAAACGATGCAACACATCGGGAAGATGTGTAATAATGACGCATGCAGCTGTGACATCATCCTAAACCCAGCTCACTAACCGCAGCTCTCGGAGTGACACGTCATTACCTCAGCAACGATCATCATTACTCGACCTCCACGTCCAAATTTCTCAATAATTACTGTTGATGAAGTCCGCTCACTGAGGTCGACCAAAAGACGACCTCAATAAGCGGGGAGTAATTGTATGGGTCAAAATCCAGCGAATGAAATTCAGCATGAAGAGATGATTGGGTGTGAGAACTGCGGCTCATCATGGGCGACTAGGCCGAGGTCGACCAGGGCCTGACAATATGGAGCTGCCGAGCAATCTATTAAGGCCGAGGTCGAGTAGAGAAAAAGGGAATAACGGCTAGTATAAATTTGAAACTATCAAAGGGAATATTCTCTTGAATATTCCCTCTGTGGTACTTTTTCAGGATTTTTGGGAATATCTCATATAATAGTAAAAGAAAGAGGGAAAAAGGCATGTAACATTCACTCTGATAATAACTCTTATGAAAAGTTGACTCTTGAGAGACAATACAAAATATTACCTTTCCACAGTGATTTGATTCATTTTGTAGTTTGTTCTACCTTTCCTCACATCAGATCCGAGAAAGCCATGTATATTCCCATATCCATTTGTCTTACATTGTTGTTAGAGGGAAGAATCATCCACCTAATTCAGTATTTGGGTGAATCATTCTCTCTATTTATATTTATTTTCATATTATATTTATTGCTCCTCATTGTCCCACCGTTCATTCTTGATAGCATAATTTAATAGCGTGTGTATAAAAGTGGTTCTTGTGTCATTCAACGTTATTATACAGGCACGTGTTAGATATAGAAGTTATTATATTTAATTAGAATTTTTCCTTCACCTTTTTATAATATTTGGTTTAGCAAAAGGTTTCATACTTTTTGGTCAAACAATAATTAAGGTACAAATTATAACATGTTTAAGTTGCTTCAATTACCATAAAAAGATTACGTGCTATAATACTCATTTTAAGCTCCGTTTAATGTCAAACACAAACATCAAATTGAATAATTGATATCAATGATATTATTTTCGCACTATAATTGAATATTTTATTTAAAAAATGCATTAAAAAGCTACAAGTGTCATCTATATTAATAATTTTATAGAATAAAAGGCATACCAATCTATCTTCTGTAAACTAATCTGGGATACATCCAAATTGGTCTTGCAAGTGCTTCGACAGCTGGAACAATTAGCTACACGATGAAAGAAATGTCATTGTTTATAATACGATAAAAGATGAAAAAACCTATGATTTTACTTCATATCTTGTATACATCAATTGTTTTTAGTAAGTAAGACTTTTATTACCAAGTGGAGAAATGTAAAGATCAATTGCCAAAGAAAGGGTGGGGTGAGGGGGAGCAAAACTGCTTGTTAATTGGACACAAATCCCAATTCCCAGCAAAACTACTCATCATGTATCATCATATACTTCTACTGCTAAGGATAAAAACCTAAAGTATTTAATTTATTTCCAAGTTTACTTCATATCTTGTATACATCAAAATTAAGAAAGAGAACTTTCAAGGGAATTTGCACTCCTAATGAGGCAATTTACTACTTCAAACAAAGAGAACAATAAACACTAAAATAAATATTAACATAATATAAAATTGTAGGAATTCAATATAGCAGTTCAAGTTATATTTTATTGTAACTCATTTAAAGTGATGTTAACTGGTGGTAAAATAACAAATATTTGATAGAAACCAATATAAGTTATACGGATTTTAATTTTTTCCTCAATCTAAGGAGATAGGAGAAATGTTCTTATTTTTTATAAAATTATCATATGTTAATTTTCGTAACGAAAAATATAAAAATTATAACAGGTAATTTTTAAGACAATTTATTGATAGTTGAAAACTCATCATGGAAGAATAGAGTTCAAACCTTATATATTATATTCCTATATCAATTAAGTGTACAAGAGATAGCCTCCCAGTGCAGTAGGAATAAATCTCATTACTTAAATTAACCTTTGTGTTTTAACAAACTATACTTTTTAAAATTACTTTTGAATATAAATTTTTTTTGTTTAAAATGGGTAAATATGAAAATGTTGTAAATATCCATCGATATTTTTTTTGTTTCCCTATTATTTAAAAAATTAATTTTACTTTCTCTATGAAAACTTCTATTTGACTAAAACAAAATTAATAATGTTACCAAATGAGAAAAAAGGTTCACAACATTTCTTGCAAAAATAATCAAATTTACACCAACATATAATGCATTTAAGAAAAAAGGTTCAGAGTACTTCAAGCAAAAAGGAGAGTTGTGGCTAGTGGAATGCGGGGTCTACGTATATCAAAACATTACCTGTTAAGAATTGCAAGGAGGGGAGTTATTTAAAAAATGCAAACAATGCAGGAGTTTTTTTAAATGACATATATGACGTTGGCCAATCATCTTTCCATTTTCATATATTAATAAAAAACTAGTTAAAAGGAGCTCGTGCTCAGCCCATGATTTTTATTTTTAAATTGACATGTTAAATTATTGAAATCAAATCGACAGCAAAAATATACATAAGGAGAGATGTAAAATGACGGTAGCAAAGGCATAAATTTGTCAGCACAATCATTCTCTTTTTCATTTATCCTTTCAACTTTCGATTTTATTGACGTTCAATATTAATATGATAGTTTTAAATAACTTGAACATGGGTTAGTGTATAGAATATGCACCTTCCAACTGAGTTTTAAAAGACTAACCCTATAGTCTATACACTTCATTTCAGTTGTTGAATTCATGGGCAGGTAAGAGACTGTTAAGATTAGAGCTTGAATGTAATTATTTAACTAAGAGTCACATCGTTAGGATTGGATATGGCTATTTCTGTAATTAGTTAGTAAGGATGTTAGTGCTAGAATTAAAAATGGGCTATTTCTGCAAGTAGTTATTTACATTGTTAGTTATTGTCAGTGAGTGAAAATTCACAGCTGTAGAAGTTTGTACATATAGGTGCACTATAATTTCCTTTTCTAATTTAATGAGAATGTTTTCTCTCATTCCAGAATTCTCGAAGCTTCTTCTTCTCTTCTCCCTCTGAACTTTATGGCATGCAGCCATGGCAATTGAGCTCTAGTTCAAATATTTTCCTCAATAATGTTCAATTTTATCATGGTATCATAGCAAGTCTTTATCTACTGAGGTAATCTGTAATCTCTTGCCTCGTCTTCTCTTCAATTCACAATCGAAGTTTTAGGTCTTCGTCGAAATCGTTAATCAACTTTTTCCTTTTGCGAAATTCTACTCGAAATTGCATTTCCGTTGTGATCTCGTCTGATTGTAACAGATTATAGTAGCCTTTAGCAGTTTTAGAAGTGTAGTTTCATTCATATATATTGAATTTCTACTTCCTATTCTCGAACATGGTTTGATCAATTGAGATCTGTAGTTTGAACAATGGCTGAAGGTACTGTACACAAAGACACTTTAGATACTTCAAGTCCCCTGTACATGCATCCGTCGGAGAGTGCAGGTTCTATGTTAGTACCTGTAGCTTTTTATGGCACGGGATATAGATCTTGAAGGAGAGGCATACTTAGATCCCTCTTAGTGAAGAATAAGGTTGGCTTCATAACAGGAAAGTGTCAGAAACCAGTAATTGGACATGCAACTTTTGATCAGTGGGAACGATGTGATGATATGGTGACTTCGTGGATTCTGAATTCCCTTTCAAAATACCTAGTGTATAATTTAAAGTATGTGAGTGATGCAAAGAAATTATGGCAGGAATTAGAAGATAGGTATGTTCAAACTAATAGTGCAAAACTTTATCAACTACAGAAAGAAATCAATGATTTAAGTCAGGGAACTCTGGATATAACAGGCTATTACACTAAGATGAAGAAATTGTGGGAGGAGTTAAACACATTGAATGCACGTGCACAGTGCAACTGCCAATGCATTTGTGGTGCTAAGACTATTATGCACAAAGCGGAGCAAGACAAAAGATTGATACAGTTTTTAATGGGATTAAATGAGGTGTATACTGTCGTAAGACGGAGTATACTGATGATGAACCCTCTTCCAGTAATTGCAAAGGCCTTTTCTATTCTCATACAAGAAGAGAAGCAAAGATAAGTTAGACCCCGCAATCAACAGTTGGTAATTGAGTCTGCATCACTGAATGCCAATGGCCCAGGAAACAGCAGTTTTAGAACTAACTATAATCAACATATGAGCACTTCTTCTGGGAACAAAAAATATGGAAGAGGTTATATGGGAATTATACCTAGGCCATTCTATGATTTCTACAAAAGACCAGGGCACACCAAGGACAAGTGTTATAAAATTCATGGTTATCCACAAAACATGAAGTACAACAGTGGTAATAGGGGAAGAAAAATGGCAGCAAATGTGTTTGACACAACTGGCAATGGAATAACTATGACAGATGAAGGAGGAAATCCTTAGGAACAAGGTAGAACCATGAAGCAACTGAACAAGGAACAATATAGGCAACTGCTGAGCATATTGGAAAGCTTCAAGAATGGAAATAATGGAGACAACTCAGGAAACATCAACATGACTGGTGGTGCTGTTAAATTTGCAGGTATGACTGCTTGTAGCACTTATGTTGAACCCAGTAAACAGTCTTATGAAAGCTTTAAAGAAAATGTTGATTCCTGGATCCTTGACTCAGGAGCCACTAACCATATGAGTTATAACAAAGCCTCTTTGAGTAACATCAAAACTCTTGTTTACCCTTTCTTAATCTATTTGCCAAATGGATATAAAGTAAAAGTGACAATAGTTGGAGATGTCATTCTCAGTCCTCAATTTACCCTTAAAAAGTCTTATATGTGCCTAGTTTCAAGTTCAATCTGATCTCTGTACTCTCATTGATAGTTCAACTTGATTGTATCATCATATTCACTAAATTTTCATGTATCCTTCTTCAGGGCCTTTCACTGAGGAGGCATCTGGAGATTAGTAAAGCCAAAGACAGCCTTTACCTTCACTATTAAAATTCATGAAAGAACAGTTCTTCTATCACACCACTCACACACATATCTTCACCTAGTGCATCCATCTCAAGTAGTCATAGTATCAATAATGTATACTGTCAAGATCATCCTTGTGATTCTGCACCTAGTTCATCCATTCCTTCTCATGTTTGTGACAAGAAAAGTGTACAAGTTCCTTTGAATTCCAATAAAAGTTCTTCTAACAAGATAGATTCAGTGTGCAATGCATATAGATATGGTGACAGTCATGTGGATCTATTGTGGCATAATAGGCTGGGCCATGTACCTTTTATCAAGATGAAGGGTATCAATTTCTTACCTATAACTTTTGCAAGCAAACAACCTTTTATGTGCTCTATTTGTCCTATGTCCAGACAGAATAGATCTCCATTCCCAGAAAGAACCACTACCACCACCAAAGTATTTGAACTCCTCCATGTAGATATGTGGGGTCCTTATCATGCACCAACTCATGACAATCACAGATATTTCATCACCCTAGTTGATGATTATAGTAAATGTACTTGGACACATCTCTTGAGTAGTAAAAGTCATGCCCTACATGTCATAAAAGTCTTCTTTGCAATGGTCCAAAACCATTTAAATACCTCAATAAAGACCATCAGAACTGATAATGGTCTGGAGTTTGTGAACACTGAAACAACCATGTTTTTCCAAGCCAAGGGGATCATACACTAGAAAACATGTGCTTATAGCCCTCAATAGAATGGTATAGTCGAAATAAAACATAAGTATCTCCTTGAAACTGCAAGGGCATTATTGTACCAGTCCAAACTGCCTATAAGATACTGGGGAGAATGCATCCTAACTTCTACCTATTTGATAAACATAATGTCATCCTCATCCCTCAAAGGAAAATGTACTTTTGAGATTCTATATAAGAAGAAACCAAACTATTCACACCTTAGGAATTTTGGAATGTTATGCTTTCCTACAAACCTAAAACCTCACAAAGATAAATTTGAACCAAGATCAAATACACATGTCTTTATAGGATACCCTTTTGGATCATAGGGATTCAAGGTTCACAACCTAGCCACAAAGAAGATTCATGTCTCTAGAGATGTGACTTTTCATGAAACATCCTTCCCATTTGCATTGCATGGGCGCACTGATTTAGCATCTAAATATGAACATTTATCTTTTCTTTCTACTCACATAGGACCTAGTATGAGTCATTATGATATTATTAGTCCTACTGTCAGTAGCAGCGGTGAGAATCCACATCAACAGCTAATGTCACCTTAACTTTTATTTGGCAATGACATTAATGCTATCACTCGTGAATCTGGTTCACCAGAATACCAAAGTTCTTTCCCTCCAAATGACACCTCCAACACATCATCTGAACCTAGTTTTCACCCACAGAATCAACAACAATCCTTTTCAGATGATTCACCAAACCCAACACATTCTAAACAAACTACAATCCTAACTCACAATAGACCCCAAAGAACACTGAAACCTCCAAGTTATTTGAAAGATTACATTTGCAATGTGCCCACTCTCAATACCAGTGTTGGGGAACAGATTACAGAGACTGATCATAGCTCACCATCACAATCCTTTTCCTTTTATACACATGTACCCTATTTGCAACATATATCCTTAAATGCTCTAAATATCAGTAGTCATCATTTGATTGAAAAGCTTTTTATTGACTGTGAACCTGAGTCATATGAAGAAGCAACAACTATACATGCTTGGCAACAAGCCATGAACCAGGTGTTTGATGCTCTCTACTCTAATCATACCTGGGATCTTGTCCCACTACCTGCAGGAAAGAAAGTAATAGGTTGTAAATGGGTATATAAAATCAAACATAAGGCAGATGGAAGTGTTGAAAGATTTAAAGCTAGACTAGGTGTCAAGGGTTACACTTAACAAGCAGGAATTGATTACACTGAGACCTTCTCATAAGTAGTGAAGATGACTACTATGAGCGCATTAGTCAGTATTGCAGTAAAGAAAAATTGGGAAATTTTTCAACTTGATGTGAACAATGTTTTTCTACATGGGGATCTAAATGAATAAATGTACATGCAAATACCACCAGGACTATTGGTAGAAAAACAGAACTTGGTGTGTAAGGTAAACAAATCCCTATATGGATTGAAGCAAGCAAGTAGGCAGTGGTATGCTAAGTTGACAGAGGCCCTATGATCTAAAGGATATGTGCATTCTATGCTAGACTATTCTCTCTTCTACAAGAAAGAAGGAAAGTCAGTTATTTTTGTAGCAGTATATGTGGTTGATGTCCTCTTGACAAGAACAAATTTGGAAGAAATCAAGGCATTAAAGTCTTTCCTACATAAGACTTTCAAAATAAAGGATCTGGGAAGATTACACTATTTCCTAGGATTGGAGATACTATACAAGCATGATGGAGCAATAACCACACAAAGAAAGTTCACAACTGATCCGATAAAGGAGTTTGAGTTCTCACACTGCACTCCCATGGCCTCTCCACTTGATCCTTCAACAAAGTTAAAAGCCACTGAAGGTAACTTACTCACAGATCCCACTCAATACAGTAAGCTAGTGGAAAAACTGAACTTTCCTCACCAACAGACGACTTGATATTTCCTATAGTGTTCAACATCTCAGCCAGTAAATGCAATCCTCGAGATTCTCATCTCAAAGTTGCCATGCATGTGCTTAGATATTTGAAAGGTGATCTTGGTATGGGGATTTTCCTGTCGAACAGTGAATATTACAGACTAAGAGCTTTTTGTGACTCAGGTTGGGCAGCTTGGCCTGAGAGTAGAAAATCAGTTAGCGGTTATATTGTATTACTTGGAGACAGTCCAATTAGTTGGAAATCAAAGAAACAATCCACTGTGTCACTAAGTTCTGCAGAGCCAGAGTACAGGTCTGCAAGAAAGGTAGTTGCAGAACTTGTTTGGTTATCTAAACTTTTGGAGGAGCTAACTATACCCTTAACTTCCAGTATACTGTGATAATCAAGCAGCCCTGCACATTGCCAAAAATCTAGTGTTTCATGAATGGACAAAGCACATAGAAGTCGATTGCCATTTTGTGAGGGATAAGGTCATTGAAGGATTAATTTTTCTACACTATGTCCATACAGACAACCAGCTAGTAGATATACTCACCAAATCCCTGACAGGCATCAAACATTTGTCATTGCTTCACAAGTTGGAAATGAGTACCTCTCTTCCATCTTGAGAGGGGGGGTGCTAAGATTAGTGCTTGAATGTAATTATTTAACTAAGAGCCACATTGCCAGGATTGGCTCTGGAAACTTCTGTAATTAGTTAGTAAGGATGTTAGTGCTAGAGTTAAAAATGGGCTATTTCTGCAAGTAGTTAGTTACATTGTTAGTTATTGTCAGTGAGTGGAAATTCACAGCTGTAGGAGTTTGTACATATAGGTGCACTATCATTTCCTTTTCTAATTCAATGAGAATGTTTTCTCTCATTCCAGAATTCTCGAAGCTTCTTCTTCTCTTCTCCCTCTGAACTTCATGGCATGCAGCCATGACGGTTGAGCTCTAGCTCAAATATTTTCCTCAATAATGTTCAATTTTGTCAAAGAAAACCTGGCGAACTAAAACATCTTAGTAGCCAGAAGAAAAGTATAATTTAAGAGATTTCTTTTCTTTTTTTTGTTGACGAAAGTTGAAAAAGAATATGGAGCAAAAGATGGCAGTACAATGGGAAACAGGAAATAACTTGACTTTGCATAAAATATAGTGCGAGACCTAATAGAAAATATTGAAAACTTTATTTTTATCCCTTTGCACAAATAAGTGAAACCTCCAATTACCAGCAATATATGGAGCACAAAGGAGAGCTGATAATTTGAGATTTGCAGAATGACTCAAACATTATCTTTACTTACTGAATTGTGTAATGACAATTATTGTAATAATAAGCTAATCTGACAAAAACAATATGAATTATATAGTAATAGCTGCAAAAAGAAAACTAATATACGATGACCGACCCAGAAAAAGTCAACACGTGTAACCCTTATTAATATGGGATACGAAGGGAAGCTAACAAAAAAGGCGTTGTTGTGTTTATGGAAGCACAAATAAAGGAGGAGTATCAGTGATAAAATGTAATGACTTGATTTTTTGCTAACTTTTATTAATCGGGAGCTCCTCTCTTTCCACCTTCTATATAGTCATACCCCCATGCGCACGGGCCTAAGCTCAATTATTACAATTGCATATTAAATGTGTTATTATTTAGTATACAATCAGACCTCTATGTAACAACATCCTTATTTAATAATCATTCACTATAAAAGTCAAGGTTTTCTTAGAACCGCTTTTCACGTTATGTTATAATATATATGGTCTCTATAACAGCACTTCACTATAGCAATCAAAAGATATCGGAACAAATGAGGTTGTTATAGAGAGATTTGGCTGTATTTTATTAAATAAAATACAACAAAAAACCTTTATTTTCTTCTGAATAAAATGCTTTAAAAATCCGCATCATCTTTTGAAAAAAGAATCGTAGAAGGTTTACTTCGGACTTCATATCATCAGAGCTCTCCTCTCCTTTCAACCAACCGAGTCTTTGTGCATGCGAATGAGAGATACATATTTTATGATGTAAAACTAACTCATTTGTTTTTCCAAATATATTTGCAATGTAAATAAAAAGTCTATTTGATCTTTTTAATTTGTGGTTTGTAAATAATTTTTATGGATCAATAGACCAAGTAGTCTAAGGCCTCGTTTTTTTTAAAGATTAAGGTATATGAATTTGAATACACATTTGAATCTCAAGATATGATATATGAATTTGAATACACATCTGAATATCTGGATATATTAAGATGTGTATTAAGATATGAAGATTAATAACTAAGACTGTTTGATTTTTAACATATGAATGTATAAAATTTATCTTTATTTGAGAATTAATAAACATAAAATTCAAATGAAATACTAACTAATCAAATATTCTATCAATAAAATATATAGTTTTTTAAAATATGATATTTGTTGGTGGTGATGGCTAACGGGTTAATGCCGACTAGAGGCGGTGGTTGGTGGTAGTTTTGGTTGATGATGGTGGTTCATGCTAGTAGCTAGTAGTGATTGGTAGTGCTGGCGATTATGAATGAGGATGATGGTGGTGGGTGGTGATAGTTAATAATAGCAGGTGGTAGTAGTAATTGTGATTGAGTAAGGTGGTGTGTGCATGGTGGTAGGTTATAATGATGGGCGGTGCTAGCTGTGGTTGTTGATGGTGATGGGGTGGTTGATTGTGGTAGTTAAGGTGGATGAGTGTTGATTGTGGGTGAGAATGATGGTGGTCGGAGTGGTGGTGATGGTCAATAATGGTGGTGGCTATGACTGAGGATGATGGCGGCGAGGTGATGGTGGTGGCGGCAGTGGTTGAGTATGGTGGTGGTGGTGGCATGGTGGTAGTTGATAATAGTAGACAGTGGCGGCAGTTAATAATGAATATGTGATAGCATCTTAATGAAATTAAGTCTCTGTTATAGATCTTAATCATACAGACCTGTTCAGACCCATTAAATGGTTGTGAAGTAAAAAAACAAATACACTTAATGATTAAGATATGAATAATTAAGATTTAGACTTTAAAAACAAACGCACTTAATATCTGAGATCTGAGCAATTAAAATTCAGACCTTCATTAAGTGCATACAAATGAGGCCCAAGTATCTTTCTCTAGCAACCTCAACTTTATAGTTTTAAAATAGTTATACGTAACACGGGGAACTAGAGAAGAGATATATAATGGGGGTTGTGAATACCTTATAGTGGTGCTTGAGGATGTTAAGTATTGTAACTTTCAATAAGTGAAAGATACTTAGACTACTTGGTTTATTGATCCATGAAAATTATTTACACTTATTTTGAAGTTTAAGGTATTCGGTGTATTACATTACTTTCCTTATTTTACCTGCTCTACCATTGCCCCGCCTGCATTACGGTTCCTTTATCAATATCTATATTTTGCATTACCTAACAATCCCTAGAAATTGTTCAAGTAGAGAGCAATGGGGCGAATTGGGTGCTGAGCGAGGCATGGCAAATCATAAACAGAGAAAGGCAGGAGAATAATCATGCGGGATTGGGCAGGTTTGAGACAATTGTTTTGAGCAAGTTAAATGAAAATTAACAAATTATATAGTTTTAAGCTCGTCAGAGTTAGCTAAATAATATTGGAAAAGATAAATAAAGAAAACTTAAACTAGACTGGTAAAAATAGAGAATATCGCAAAGAGGGACGGCAAGACGGGCCAAAATTTTTAATGCTAAAAGATTGAAAAGAGGAAAAAACTCAAAGAGGACAGTTAGCTTTGAGTCTAAATAGCAGTGTTTTTCCGCTGTTTATGGACCGTTCAATATCAATTCTTTTTCACTTCAAACTGATAAAAAGGGAGAACCCGCCGATACAAAGTTGGATTAGCCTACAGCATCTAGATCAACATCCGCATCTGTTTCTCCATCAATCATCCCCGTCTCTGCTTCTGTGTCTGCTTCCATCTGCCCTGCTTCTGGAGCAAGATCTGTATCAGAGCTTTGCTTCTGGTTATCTTCTGGAGTTGGAGTTTCTTCCTGAGATATGGTAACAGTAGCAAGTCTCGTGTCTGTATCAATCGGAGCAACTGATGCTTCAGGATCACCTCGCCCCCCTTCATTGTCCATCTCAGTTGCTGCTGTCGCGAACTAGCCATAACATTACAGGTACACCAAAAGAATTGTCAGGGACAGAAAATAGGAGGACTAACGAACTAGAAAAATACACATATTTACTCAAAAAAATGAACTAGAAAATACTCCAAAGTGTGAATACTTGAAGCATCAGACAGAAACAAAGCCAGATTTTTTGCAAAATAAGGATAATAACCATTAGTACAGTACATCAAGACCAAAACAAATATATTTTAGCATCTATACCTCCGATAATGATAGGATAGAACCTATTTGGTTCACCATTTTCCAAGCAGAATCAATATTTTAATTATACACCAATAACATGAGGTGATCATTTCCAAATGTGACATGTTGCTTGGTACCTTGGACGTCTTCACAAGCAGGCAGGTTTAAACAGAACATGATGATGTCATATTTCACGAAAGAGCTGTCGTGACGAAGACATGCCATAATGAACTGTAAAAGGTGATTAAAATAATTTGTTTTATAATTGAAGTTATATCCTCAGAAATGGTGAGCATTTGACAAATGTGAGTGTCCAATGTTATGGAAGGGTTTTCTCGTTCAGACTGTGTACAGAGCATGTGGTACAGAGGACGTGAAAACCGTGGTAATTTCAAAACGCAAAGAATACTTGATTCATTATGGTAAAGCCAATTGCTATCTTCAAATCAGCAGAGAACTGCAACAAGGATTAACTCACGGGAAAAAAATAGGAATGGGGAACATAAGGTTAAGATCACTTTCAGGCACCTGATTTTCTTCTGCTTGCTGCGCTGAGGTTTTTGTTTCCTCCTTCTTAGCCCGCTTAGTCCTTTCACTTGGCTTAGCTTGATATCTGGCCCGTACTTCAGCAGGCAAAAGCTCCAGAGGCACAACCCCCTCAATACCATGCTCTGTAAACTGAAAAAGAAACATGTAACAAATTTCATTGAGAAATTTAACATTTAATGATAAGGACTGGAAATCACACCCATAAGTTAGCTCATACTCTGGAAAATCCCTCCAAGTCTTGGCGGGCTGAAAACCGCAAACCTTTCCAGCAATAGACCTGGATATATCCCAGGATACATGTTACAATCATGCATCCAAGAAAGAGAAGTTGTAGAAATATGCATCGTGAGCAGAGCATAAAGATATATGATGACATCAAAACACAATAATTTTCTCCGTGAGTTCTCATTTTTACTTTAGAGTGAACTATTACATATTGTTACATGTGACATCTTCCATATAGCATGAGAACAAAGAATCCTTATACACCTGCCCTAGAAAGTGCATTTGACCACCACAATATCCCAACAAATGAACAGAGAGTGAAAGGTTAGGCAGGGTCACAATATGTCAGATAGAACATCTATTTAACTTTTGGCATAGGTTTTCATCCCTGAGGGGAGGACACTTAAGATGAACACATAGCTCGTGTGGAACAGCGTAAGGCATTCCAATTACTTTCTTTACCCACACACGGATTATGACCCAAAATCATTCTATGCAATGGGTTTAGATCCATGTGCCACTTAATTACTGATTAGAAACTACAGAAGAAAAGGAGTTGATCATGTGTTGGAACCAAGTGACACCTTGAAATAATTAGAGGGTGTTACGCCAACACATTTCAAGAAAATGTTTTCTTTAAAAATAGAAGTACACAACTTGTGTTCTAATAGAAGATTCTGAACTATCAGCTATATCTATACACCAGGATAAACCTTTTTTTTTGGATAATTGTAACAATTTTAATAAAGGGAGAACTACACAAGTTGTGAAGTCTCCAGATTTAAAAAGACGAGTAAAAATAAAATCCAAGATGTGTGTCATCTTACAAAAAATCCAGGACATCAAAAATAGAGTCTGCTTCTTCTATGCTTACTTCTTTACACCAAAAATAGATCAGGACCGGACAGTTCGTCTTCACTTTCTGATGGAACTGTGTAAGTATTCAAAACATCTTTGATTTCTCTCTAGCCAAACTGTCCACCCACCAAATGCATGCTAGGACGATCTTCCATCTCTTCTTCTGACTGGATAGGTTTCCATCCCTGCTCCAACTTTTTAATACATCAACTTTTTTTCCAGAAATCACCCATCTGATTCCCCTCAGGTTGATGAAAATTTTCCAAAGCTGGTCGGTCCAATTGCAGTGTAAAAAGAGATGGTTTATTGTCTCTGCCTCTTCCCCACAAAAGCAACATCTAGAGCACAATCGACAACCTCTCTTTACCAGATTGTCAGGAGTCAAGACTGCTTTTTTTTTTAACAAGGCAAGACTGCTTCTTCTTTTTTGATAAGGCAAGACTGCTTCTTTAACCAAAAGCCAAGTGAAATATGCCACCTTATAGGGTATTTTAACTTTCCAAATCATCTTCCATGGCCAGCACCAGTGTTGTCAAAGGCGCGCTTAAGCCCTGAAGCGAGGCTCAAAGCACATTGAGCGCTTCGCCTCGCTTTGTGGGCGCTTTAGTGCCGCATCAAAGCTCTAACCCATACTTCCCTTGCGAATGAGTGTAATCTTGAAAAGGTGGCCTTAAACAATTTATATTTCACTTTATCATGATTTTTTTTTCAATTTCTTTGTTCATATATTTGTTGTTCATACTTATAATGATTAGTCTTGGACTACTATGCATATTTTTACTTTTTCTCCCGTTGCGCCTTTTTTCAATAAAGCTCACGCTCTATTTGCGCTTTGCGCTTAAAGCCCCAACGGACCTTAGAGCTTTTTTGTGCTTTTCGCCTTTGATAACACTGGCCAGCACTCAATTGTTAGATAGCTTGTATTCCTTATAAGCTGACTTAACTGAGAAGCCCTTCCACACCAGCTGCAACAATGCCTCTGAATTGTGCCAAAACATTGTAGAATTCTGAAATTCGGATCATCTCCCAGTCATTTAATAGCCTTCTGAAGCTGAGGTTCCACCCTTGTTCTGACCATACGCCAGCCACCATTGTCTCTTGTTGTTGACATAGGTTATCTATATTTGGGAGTAGTTGCTTTAAAGGTTCCTGGGTTAACCAGGTATCCTCCCAAAAAGAAATCTTCATACCATTACCTGCTTTGTAACTAGACTTTTTTCTGAAAGCTGGCCAATAATTTATCATAGATCTCCCCTCACTGACCCCATAGGGAGTGCTTACAGGCTTCGATGCCCAATTACCTCCCATCCCATCCTTTGATTTGATGACCTCTTTCCGTAGTGAGTTCGCATCTGTAGCAAACCTCCACAATCAAGCTTTGATTCTGCACCTTCAAGTTTCTAAGTCCCAGATCCCCTTCCTTTTTGCTAACTGTCAATTGTCAAATTCTTCCATTTAACCAAATGAAACTTCTTTCTTTCACTGTTACATTCCCACAGGAAGTTTCTTCTAAGCACATCAAGTCTTTTTAACACATTTGCATGCATTGGAAATAAGGACATCATGTAAGTTGGTAAGGCATCCAACACACTATTGATCAAAGTTAATCCCCCCCCCCCCCCCCCCCCCCCAAAGTCAATTTCTTCTCACATTTCTCTAAAACTCCATTCCATATCCCTTTTGATTTGTTCTTTGCCCCCAGTGGCATTCCCAAGTATATAGTGGGTAGCTCTCCTATCCTTCCACCCAAAGTTCCAGCTAGATTATGAATGTATGTCACCTCATTGACTGGAAAGATATCACTTTTATTCCAGTTAATGTTCAGACCAGAAGTGGCTTCAACCAGTATAAAGATCACCCTAACCAAACATCTTATTTCATCAACAAAAAAAAAATCACCCTAACCAAGATAAACCTTTTCCTAGTCTCTCACAGCAAATGTACCTTTTGATTTTTTATCTGATAGGAGTACAAGATCTTTACTTAGTCCAGCTTTGAGGCTCACACAAGTCCTGTATATTGTTTTACTAGGTACAAGTTCTGTATATGCAGAGATAAATATGCACTCATCTATGACAACACGGTTTTATTATATTCTTGTTAGTTTAGTAGTTAAATAGTAGTAAATAACCTTAATCCTATATGTATTAGGAGTAGGACATGTATTATCTATATATAGGGCTCATTGTATCATTGTATTGAGTGAATAATATATTATTTTCTTCCGTGCTTTCTCACATGGTATCAAAGCAATCGTGAGAGATTTATCGTTGTGCATCAATTCCAGCGACTCCGGGAAGAGAAATTAATCAACCGGAAGTCTTTTTCCGGCAAACACAGGTCTGCCGCAGTAAAAAAGCCACTTTTCATTAGTGTTGAGCAAAAAAACTAACACCACCACTAAGTAGATTGGCCTCCGGCGACCAACCCTAGAAAAAATCTCCGTCGGAAAGTCCTTCACGCGCCACCAGCAGACACTTTTCCGGCGAGCGCGTGAGCTTCTCCGGCCATTTTTTGGCCAAGCTTCTTGAGGACAGCCTACTCGCACATAAATTCCGAGTCTATTGGTACTATTTCCGACAGATTCCGATGACTTTGAAACTTTCCGGCAGCTACGGTGTTTCCTTCGTCTGTTTCAGGGAATTTTCAATTGGTTCTTTCTATTATTTGGGTGTAATTTTATATAGACCTCTCCTCAATCCAACGATGTCTTTGGGAGTTGATGTTTTCGGGTCTAAAAATCCGGGCTCTGGCAGTTCCGGTATTATGATTACCTCAGAACCTTTAATGGGAAGTTCAAACTACGTAGCTTGGGCTTCGTCTGTCGAGCTGTGGTGTAAAGGCCAAGGTGTTCAAGATCATCTTATCAAAAAGTTTAGCGAAGGAGATGAAAAGGTTAAAGCACACTGGGAGAAGATCGATGCTCAATTATGCAGTATTCTGTGGAGATCTATTGATTCCAAGTTGATGCCCTTGTTTCATCCATTCCAGACATATTATTTGGTTTGGGAAAAGGCTCACACATTATACACTAATGACATATCTCGTTTCTATGATGTGATATCGCGGATGACAAATTTAAAGAAACATGAATTAGATATGTCTACTTACTTGGGACAAGTACAGGCAGTCATGGAGGAATTTGAGAAGTTGATGCCAGTTTCTGCTAGTGTTGAAAAGCAACAAGAGCAGCGACAAAAGATGTTTCTAGTTCTTACTCTTGCTGGACTTCCTAATGATCTTGACTCAGTACGCGATCAGATTTTGGCTAGTCCGACTGTCCCCACAATAGATGAATTATTCTCTTGATTACTTCGCCTTGCTGCAGCACCAAGTCACCCAGTGAGCTCATCACATACACTCAGACTCATCTGTTCTCGTATCCCAGTCAGTGGACAATCGGGCATCTCAAACTATGGAGAATAGACGAGGAGGAGGTCGTTTTGGAAGGTCTCGACCCAAGTGCTCTTATTGTCATAAACTTGGACACACTCGTGACGTGTGCTATTCTTTACATGGTCGTTCACCCAAAAATGTTTATGTTGCTCAGACCAAGACTACAGGTAACCAGAGATTTTTTTATCTGAAGGGGAGTATAATGAGTTCCTTCACTACCGAGCAAGTAAGCAGACATCTCCACAAGTAGCCTTTGTTGCTCAGACTGATACTTCTGTTGCTGGTAATTCTTTTGCTTGTGTTTCCCAGTCTAGTACTCTTGGACAATGGGTTGTGGACTCAGCCGCTTCTGATCATATCTCTGGTAATAAATCACTNTCAATGGGTCTCAAACTAAAGCAAAAGGAGTTGGACAAGCGAATCCCCTACCCTCTGTCACTCTAGATTCCGTTCTTTATGTCCCTGGCTGTCCTTTTAATCTTGCATCTGTTAGTCGTTTGACTCGTGCCCTCCATTGTGGTATATATTTTATTGATGATTCTTTTATTATGCAGGACCGCAGTACGGGACAGACGATTGAAACAGGACTTGAATCAGAAGGCCTTTACTACCTTAACACACTCAATTCCTCCAAGGCATGTCTAGTTACAGATCCTCCGGACCTAATTCACAGACGTTTAGGACATCCAAGCTTCAGAAGATGGTGCCTAGTTTGTCTAGTTTATCTACATTAGAGTGTGAGTCATGTCAGCTCAGGAAACATACCCGAGCCCCCTTTCCTCGTAGTATTGAGAGTCATGTAGAGTCTGTTTTTTTATATGGGGTCCTAGTAGAGTCAGTTCAACCTTGGGTTTTCGTTATTTTGTTAGTTTCATTGATGATCATTCAAGATGTACTTGGATTTTCTTAATGAAAGATCGTTCTGAGTTGTTTTCTATATTCCAGATTTTTTGTGCTGAAAATAAAAATCAATTTGGTGTTTCTATTCGCACTTTTCGCAGTGATAATGCCTTAGAATATTTATCCTCTCAATTTCAGCAGTTTATGACTTCTCAAGGAATTATTCATCAGACTTCTTGTCCTTATACCCCTCAGCAAAATGGGGTTGCAGAGAGAAAGAATAGGCACATCATTGAGATTGCTCGCACACTTCTCATTGGATCTCATGTTCCGTTGCGTTTTTGGGGCGATGCAGTTCTCACAGCTTGTTATTTGGCTAATCGGATGCCTTCATCTCCCATCCAGAATCAGATTCCGTATGCAGTATTGTTTCCCCAGTCACCCTTATACTCTATTCTCCCTCGTGTTTTTGGGAGCACTTGTTTTGTTCATAATTTAGCCCCTGGGAAAGATAAGTTAGTTCCTCGTGCTCGCAAGTGTGTCTTCCTTGGTTATTCTCGTGTTCAGAAGGGATATCGTTGTTACTCACCTGATCTTCGTAGGTACTTTATGTCATCTGACGTCACATTTTTTGAGTCTAAGCCTTTCTTTACCTCTTCTGACCACCTTGATATATCTGAGGTCTTTCTTATACCGACCTTTAAGGAGTTTACTATAGCTCCTTCACCTTCCGCCATAGAAGTCTTACCCATTCCAACCGTTGGGGAGTCTAGTCTGGCTCCTCTTAGATCCCCCGCCACAGGAACACCACTCTTGACATATCATTCTCGTTCGCACCCGGCATCAGGCCCAGCTGATTCACGTCATGCACCTGACCCTGCTCATGCTGCGGACTTGTCTCTTCCTAGTACACCAATTGCACTTCGAAAAGGTATACGAACCACACTTAATCTTAATCCCCATTATGCCGGTTTAAGTTATCATCGTTTGTCATCACCCTATTATGATTTTATATCTTCGTTGTCCTCTGTTTCCATCCCAAAGTCTACAGGTGAAGCATTGTCTCATCCAGGATTGTGACAGGCTATGATTGACGAGATGTCTGCTTTACATACGAGTGGTACTTGGGAGCTCGTTCCTCTTCCTTCAGGTAAATCTACTGTTGGTTGTCGTTGAGTATATGCAGTCAAGGTTGGTCCGGATGGCAAGATTGATCGCCTTAAGGCCCGTCTGGTTGCCAAGGGATATTCTCTTATATTTGGGCTCGATTACAGTGATACCTTCTCTCCCGTGGCTAAGGTAGCATCGGTCCGCCTTTTTCTATCCATGGCTATTGTTCGCCATTGGCCTCTCTATCAGCTGGACATTGAGAATGCTTTTTTGCACGGTGACCTTGAGGATGAAGTTTATATGGAGCAACCACCTGGGTTTGTTGCTCAAGGGGAGTCTCGTGGCCTTGTATGTCGCTTGCGCCGGTCACTTTATGGTCTAAAGCAGTCTCCTCGGGCTTGGTTTGGTAAGTTCAGCACAGTTATCCAGGAGTTTGGCATGATTCGGAGTGAAGCTGATCACTCTGTGTTTTATCGGCACTCTGCTTCGAGTCTCTGTATTTATCTGGTGGTCTGTGTTGATGATATTGTTATTACCGGCAATAATCAGGATGGTATTACTAAATTGAAGCAACATCTCTCTCAACACTTTCAGACTAAGGACTGGTAAACTAAAGTATTTTCTAGGTATTGAGGTCGCTCAGTCTAGCTCAGGTATTGCGATATCACAACGCAAGTATGCCTTAGACATTCTTGAGGAGACAGGAATGACAGGTTGTAGACCGATTGACACTCTGATGGATCCGAATTCTAAACTTCTGCCAGGACAGGGGGAGCCGCTTAGCAATCCTGCAAGATATAGGCGTCTGGTTGGTAAATTAAATTATCTCACAGTGACCAGACCTGACATTTCCTTTCCTGTGAGTGTTGTAAGTCAGTTTATGGATTCTCCATGTGATAGCCACTGGGATGCAGTTGTCCGCATTCTTCGGTATATAAAATCGGCTCCAGGCAAAGAGTTATTGTTCGAGGATCGAGGTCATGAGCAAATCATTGGTTACTCAGATGTTGATTGGGCAGGATCACCTTCTGACAGACGTTCTACGTCTGGATATTGTGTTTTAGTAGGAGGCAATTTGGTGTCTTGGAAGAGCAAGAAACAAAATGTAGTTGCTCGATCTAGTGCAGAAGCAGAATATCGAGCAATGGCTATGGCAACATGTGAGCTAATTTGGATCAAACAATTGCTCAAGGAGTTAAAATTTGGAGACATCAGCCAGATGGAACTTGTGTGCGATAATCAAGCTGCCCTTCATATTGCATCAAATTCGGTGTTCCATGAGAGGACTAAACACATTGAGATTGATTGTCACTTCATCAGAGAAAAGATACTCTCAAGAGATATTGCTACAAAATTTGTGAAGTCGAATGATCAGCTTGCTGATATTTTCACCAAGTCCCTCACTGGCCCTCGTATTAGTTATATATGTAACAAGCTCGGTACATTTGATTTATATGCACCAGCTTGAGGAGGAGTGTTAGTTTAGTAGTTAAATAGTAGTAAATAACCTTAATCCTATATGTATTAGGAGTAGGACATGTATTATCTATATATAGGGCTCATTGTATCATTGTATTGAGTGAATAATATATTATTTTCTCCCGTACTTTCTCACAATTCTAACGTAAGCTTTAGCTACTTCTTGTGTGAATATAACCTTAGTTATGAGTTGATCCGTTCTGCATTAGAATATATTATGATACAAAAATGAATCCTAATATCACTGAATCTTGGTGTATAACAAACTGTTAGAAATGAATCCAAATATTTCAATGAAATAAACCAGAGTTAGCTAGCATTATGTTGCTATAATATCTTCTTAAACATGCCATTGTAAGAAACAAAAAAATAAAAGGTCACTTAAGCTGTAACCAAGAACATAATGAATGTCATGGTGGTAATAAGACGTGTAGGAAAAAATCAAGCGGAAAAGATGAAGGCACTAACCCGGTTATTTTTGTGATGGTACTCTGCTTCTATCCCAGCAGATTCATCCATCTAGAAGAAATAAAAATCAAACTGAGAAACTTAGAAATCAAGGAAATACTACGAAGATACCTGTTTTATCGCAATTAAAGGAATAACACAAAGTAAAGATTAGAAGAGCATCTCCTACAAAAGTTGTTTTTCTTAAGACACTTAATGGATGCTTACATCTTCTGCCAGAGGTTTCCAGTAATCTGTGATAGAGGGAGTGCACACACGTTGAGTATCAGTTAAAGCATTCTGGAGAAAGAAGAGTAAGAGAAGATAATTATATTTAGCCATTCAACATCAATATAATACATCAAAATAATAAGCTCCGTCTTCTTCAGAGTCAGATACCTTGAATAAGACATGTTAGAAACTACATATTCATGGTTTTAGTTTTTTGGATGATACAATTTCAAAGTCAAGATTGGGAATCAGAGGAAACTAGATTTCTTGCAGAAGAAATCAGTCATACACAGTTCGGGAGTAGGGATAAATAATTTACAATAGGAGATCGCAACAAATATTTCTTGGTGAAATCATATTATAGATGATCGCTCAATAGTGGGGATGCAAGGTCCAAATGGAACTATGGAAGACCAAAGCACCTAGGAAAGAGGGGTCCTTCACGTGGTACGACATGGATGCTATCTTAAAGGTTAACAACTTATGAAATAGAGAATATGTTACGAATCAGTGTTGTTTGCACAAAGTACATGGAAAGGATGCGGATCATTTACTAATAGTGCAGTTTGCAGCATAGCAAACTGATCTTAGTATATTCTATTTAGTATAAAGGCTGTGGGAAGACCGGAAGACAACACCTCTTTATATATTCCAAACAATCTGAAGTGGAAAGAAATAGAACTTCTAAAAGCGAGACCAGCATAGAAAGTCGAAGGAGATCTTGTTCATTTGTAATTTTGAGGTAAATAGAACATTCTTTCTTGTATAGATAGTTGGAATAATATTTCGTATACTTGTTATCACACCTTTTGTACAGCTGACATTGTCTCAATGTGATGAAATGAAATGATTTTCAATTATTAAAAAAGAACAATGAAGGAATGATTTTCATTTTATTTAGTTGTTTTACATTTAAAAAGCCAGAAATAAGCATTCATAAGCGGAAACACACAACATATCTAACAAGTATCTTAAAATGTGTTCAATGTGTATATCACTCATACGGTTCATGATGATTGAGAAGATATTTGGTTTTCACAAGTGCATAGTTTCATTAACAAAAGAGTTGTAATGATTTTGTTGTGTAATTGTGACAATATCAGCAAGTTCCTCATACACAGCAACTGGAAATTAATGTGATATATATCTTGCTACACGGGACTCATGCAAGTAATAAGTTGATAACAACAAACCGGATATTGATCTGCCCATTTCCACAATTGAGAGAGTTCTTTGTTTCCGAGCCTCCATCGTGGCCGACTGCGAGTAAGGGAAAACGAAGATGGTTAATTATCAACTAAGTTGTGGGTAAGAGGAACCAAAAACAACAGCAACAGTTTTGAGTTCCTGAAAACATGTTCTGTTAAGTAAAAAGGAATAGAAGGAACTAATTACTAGACATAACTATTTGTGCTCCTTCGCTTCTCAAGGCTAGAATACAAAACTTTTTTGTGGTCGATTGGTTACATAGGCTGCTGAGGATGGGATAAGCAACTATCCAGCGCAGATGGGTCCACAATGAATTACGATGAAATAGGTCATAAGGGCACCATTTAGCAGAACATATGTTTTGTTTCAAAAGGATTTGAGAAAACACAATTCAAATTGCTGAAAGACTTCATCTCCTACAGATGCGTGATGTACATAGAAATTTTCAGGCAAATTCTTCAGTTACCCAATGCAAAAGTACCAAATATCACAAACCAACTCATTTCACAAGACTGAAATATCTACCAACTGTTCTGTAAATAGTTTAACCTTAAGCAGTGGATTTAAGAACTGACGATTATACAAATCACACAAGGAAATCTGGGAAGACTTTAGAAGCACAAAACTATGTTGGTTGGCTTTCACTACGGAAAGCTGTGATATGGTTCGCAGACCACGTAAGGATATTGTCACATCCACCTTTTTTAAGTCATTGCCCCTACGGAAGAGAACCATGAAGCATGTGTTCGTTGGTTGAAGCCTTTCTAGTTAAATTCATAACTTTGGCTGTACTAAATGCTCTGTTACATGGATTTCTTTATTTTACGTACTGAGCATGGTGTGTGGAAGTATTTGGTACGGGTATGTCAAGTTTTTTGCTTTATTATTAGGATATTTTAAAGAATCCGCACAAAATATACACTCTTATCACACCCCTCCCGATACAGATATATCAAGGCAAATGAAGGATTCACGTAACATAGACCAAATGTAAAAAGCTTTGAAGAAATCTTTCATGCTCTCTGTTGAGTGGTGTATTAGGCTTCAGCATAATGCTAAATATTCCAGGACAAAAGTATTCACCCAGCCTTAGTTTAGAAGGAATAGTTCTCTTAGCATTGCTATGGTGATTGCAGAAGGATTGTGTTCTGGAGTGAAGTTGTTGGATCTTCAAAGAGATTGGCATACTCCTTGTTTAAACTTTTCATTACTCATCATTTCTGATATTGTCACTAGAGGGCACTTAATCCTCCTAAGCATTTTCATTCTTTTTAACAAAACTTCTTTAATGCGAGGGAAATGCAAAACTAAGAAAAAACATATGATCTGGATATGTTAACCAATATATTATGCATTGTAAGGATTAAAAGCAACAGCACATGCCAATTTGTAGTTACCGTTTTTTGGTTCCACCTTGAACCGGCTTTTTTTCTACTGGTTGCTTCTCAAATGGAGGGCAGCCATCACGTTTCCACCAAACCTATGGAAAGAGCCATCATTCGTACAGCATAATAAGTCAACCAACAAAAAGATCTCCTGCATGAAAAAGCGAATAAAGAGAGAAAACTGATGCTCACCCAATTCCTTTCACGCTCCAATATGTGCTCAATGCTACAGAGGAAATCTTTTCCTTTGGGTGGAGTCATTTCAAGAAGCTTCTTTACCCGCTCTTCACTAGTCTTTATTTCCTCCTTCTACAATTTTGAGGAAACAAATTTGCTTGTTGCTCAGGTAAATCACAAATTTTCTGAGTGCCACATAAATGATCAACTATTTTCTGCCTAAGAAAATAAACGCGGAGCATCTTGACTTGCAAACTAGCAAACACTAACAAAATATCAAACCCTACAGAGGAAACACCATAATCTGCAAGAATTTCATAATGGTAGAAAGAAACAAATGAGAAATATGTCATATATCCCTTTAACCAATTTATTTAGATATTGCATGTCCTCAAATTTTTTGTAAAATTGGCATTTTCTCCTGACCATAAAATCTATTAATGATGAAAGATGATTATAAGTTCCCAACAACAATATGCCATAACCACATTTTCATTCTAAAACATGCATCAAAATAAGATGCATGTGACCAATTTTTTGTTGTTTCCGAGGCAGTGAGACAAGTTATTGATCAAGGTCTTGCAAAAGTAGAAAAGTCAAATCATTGAGGTCATGGACTCATAGGTCTTCTCCTCTTGATAGTAGGTAAATTTTACTCAAGTTTCACTTATATTAGATTCTTTATTTATTTCTTTTCCTTTTGATAGCTGCTGTTCCTGGGTCAGCACTTCTCGGGGGACGTATTTGATTCCTCTTTTATGAAAGTAGTTCCACAGAATAATAATCCACCTAATGGTGGGTTTACTTTTGCAAAGTAATTAGAGAAAAGGTAGAATCAAAAGAAAATAAATTGAGCATGTTTTCCTCCGGGCAAAAAGTAACACCTGCTAATGAGAATGAAGTAAAAAATCAAAGGAAATATAGTCCAGATCCGCAACATAAGAAATTACCATTAGAAATACTCTTTGATATCCACTGCATTATATCTTAAGAGCATGTGTTAAAAAATCTTAAATTACGTTGCAACATTCTAGAAAAGCGCAGTCTAAAGATTGTAAAAGAAAATCACTTCTGTTAACAGTTGCTATGTTTCCTTCAGAGAACTTCTATTCAGAACAAAAATTATACAGCAGAGGCCTCATTTGTTCCCTGTTTTTCTTCTGGAAGGAACAATATAAATAGTATTCCTCCCAAACTATTAATTTCAACAGTTTTACTTTCACACCTAAGCAAGGATTGATCACCCTCACGGAAGAATTTTATATGCACGAGGGTGCGTGTGCTACATACACGTATAATACATACATATATATACACACACAGATGTGTCACACACACACACACATGCATCCATTATAGAGAAAGAGGTGGTGGGAATCAAGGGACCACTAATACATTGATACAGCATGAAATGAAATAAACAAAGGCACGACCAACCATTGCTTCAGAGGGCAATTCCTTCTCACTTTTTCCCGGTGCCTGCATGATTACGAACAAGTAGGAGTTTAGACATTATCTGGTTGAAACTGAAAAAGAGAACATTTGAAATTATAGTTGGAAAAAAAAAGGATTTGCAAGTTGAAGTGGTGGTTGGATATATTTCAATTGGAAAAAAAGTTGGAAGTTTTGTGAGTGAAACCATCATTTCACTTGACATTCCTCAAGAAGCTCTTCACTTCAAGCTCCCTATTTCAAGTTGAAATTGAATTAATGCACAAACACTGATGGCCACCAAACTTCAACTTGCAAATAATGACTTCATTATTTGCAAGTGAAGTCATGGCCAAATGGGTCCTAAATCATCCTGATAAGAGACGAGATCAACAGAAAATAAAAAACAGGGACAAACTCATTCTAGTTTAGTTACAGAGCACCTAACCCACTGCTATCTCTCTTTCTTTCTCTCAGTTTTATACCATGTTTTTCCTTCTCCTTCCTCGCCCTCAACTAACTTTACTCTCACATCTTCCCTCCTCTCTGATAGACACCACACCTAAACATTTAAGTATCATACTGACATTTTATACTAGAGAATCTTCAACTTAATGATTAACAAACAATCATGTAGATTATCATCATCATGATTGAAATCAAAGATAATAAAAAAAGAATATGTGGATTCAACTAGAAAAGCTTATCCCGCATGCACATAGGAGAGACAAAATAACCTTCCAACTTTAGTTGTAGTTCATTCATTAGTATTTAAGGTCATATTATTACTAAAAGATCCACTTGCACATTGAGCTCAGAGCTAACAAAATGAATATCATTACCTTCAAATAGTCAAACAGAATGAGACTTTGAACCAGAACGTGTCGCCTGAAACTAGGATCTTTCAGCTGAGACAAAAAGAACGATCAGAAATAATATGCCATTGAATTTGCTGCTCCGTTTTGCTTTAGAAGAGCTTTCTAAATTGAGAAATGCTCCCATACCTCGAGACCCATAAGTTTACTGCTTGTAAGATATTTTATGTTAAAGGTTGCAGCGTCATCCTCAAGGTTATGAGCATTGCCCTCTTCATCGCTTAAAGGCTGAGCCTCAAAAGTATTTAGCACGATCTTCAAGCCCATAAAATCGTATAACCACGCATTAGATATGGTTAATGAAAATAAAGCCACAGAAACATCTCAAATAATTAAAACAGAGAAAGAGGCGTACCATCAAACCAGATGAAAATTTATGCCACTTGACAGGAGCATTAATCAGGGATGGCGGATTGCAGAAGTATTCCTGAGTTAGCAAAGCTTAAAATTACAAAACAAGATAGGAAGGTGGGGGAAGCACATGCACAGAGCCTGTCAGAGATACTTCAAAGACAGTGATTCATAAAGAAAATAAAGGTTTTATGAATTCATCATGAGATAACACCTTAGAAGATCACACGGAAATAACTTCAAAATTAAGTTTGGAAGTAGCTCTTTTTTCCCTACCCCTACCCCTACCCCCACCACCACCCTCTTTGTGTGGGGGTCTGAGGGGGGCGGTAAATCAAGTTTAACAGAATCAAAGAGCTAGAACATGATCCTATCAAATCAACATCCGTTATATCTCCCATGTGAGCACTGTATAAGCAAATACTACATAAGGAAGGCTTTTATAGCTATATGCTTTGCCAACACAAGCTAACTCCTTACTAAATCAAACTCATGGACACATATACTTACTGTGTTTTATTAGGTTTCTCTTTGACTCCCCCTCCTATCTCTCTCTCTCTCTCTTCAACCTCTCATCCTCGTCATCACTAAGCTTTTCACTTAATATTTCCTTTTGTTCTATGTTTGCCTACAATTCTCTTTCCCAACAGTTTCTCACCAACGGTCTCATGTGACCTTCATCTATCAACATCAACTAGGATTTCAATGTTACGAAGACACCTGATGACTTCATTAATAACGAAGTTGCTGTATTGATGACAGGAGTTAAAACTCATGATTCAGTAGCATAATCAATGGTAAGATGGGAAGGGCTTCACAGAAATGCTTCATATTTAGAGTTTTAAGTGGTAAATTCTTTAGAAGTTGTATCAGGATCTCCAGCTCCCACTTAGATTGTAAAAGAAGTAATAGTAGGATTTCACCCCCAGTAAAAGAACACTGATGACACTTCTTCAGGAATAAGAAGCACGAAAGCAGCTGACCATGTTACAGGAAATGCAGAAAAATACCATATACTAGGTTTTCAGAATGCTTATCAAACAGACTATGTTATTCACAAGCATTCCCTTAAAAGTACAAAAGCCAAATACCGACCTGTAAACTCCAAAGTGTCTTATAGAAGTTGAAATCTATAGAAATACCTGAAACCAAACAAATTGATGCACTGTTAAGCACTAAATAAAATACAATCACAAATCAGCAAGAAAGTGATTGATGCATTGTTAAGCACTAAATAAAATGCAAACACAAATCAGCAAGAAAGTGATGAGGAAATTATATCTACCCTCAGGAGCTTGTGTCTCATATTTTGTCTCATTCGATGTATTGAAAACTCCCTTTATATTTACAGCTGTGGGAATGCAAGAAAACAAATTAGCACCAATATACGCGCGCGGGGCGGGGGGGTCTTCTAAGTATATACAGAGAAAGAAAATTAAGTACCTGAACGCTCGGATAAGGGGAAGAAGTGAGCAAGAAACATGATAATGCGCCCACAGAAAACAACATCATTCGCCTGCATTACAAGATGTTTAGACAGGAAACAATTGGAACATTTTGTTTACTTAGAATGAAGAGAAAAGGTAAAAATGCCAACAAGCATTTAATCAGGTTTTACCAGTCATGCAAAAATGGAATACAACGAATTTTAGATTTCAGTACCGACTTGTGATAGGTAAAATGGCTTAAAGAAAATATTTTAAAGCATCAAGGAGAGAAAAGACGATGCAAGCAATGACTTCCAAGACCTTGTACATTGCTTTTTCTTTATTGGCAATCTAATGATTAATCAAATGGAGAAAAACTTCCACGCTAAGTTGTTCTGTCCCAATTCTAAAGCCTCAATCCCGCCTAAAGTCATGGCCTTACATAGCATTTTACTTAGCATCCCCCCCCTCCCCCAAACACACACACTTTTGCCAGAATGAATAAAAATGGAAATAATGGGGCCACCTTCTCAAACCACTGCATGTAGGAAAAAATCTTTCGATGTCCCGTTTATAATAACTGAAAACTTTACTGTAGATCTGCAACATTTCATACACCCAATCCACTTTTTCCCAGACCCGATTTCTTTCAACAAATTTAGCCAAGTACGACCAATTAACATAATTATACACTTTCTCTATGTTCAGCAACTTGCCCGTGTCTCCTACTACCCAAGCATTCATTTGCAATAAACACAGTATCAGTAATCTGCCTTCATTTAATAAAACCCATTCTGTTTCAGCAACCAAATATTTCATCACCTTTTTCCTCTCTGCCAGCAACTTGTGTTAAGACATTATATAATTAACAAAAAATGTGCTCTCCTTAACAGCTAAAGCTTTTCAATGAGATGGCCACACAATTGTTCTCCAAGATGCCGGTACTCAAGGGGTTTGGGTGATTGGGTTCAATTCATCCTCATGACTTGGATCAAAACCACTTGGATTCATATTAATAGCACGGGTACAATACGAAGATCCTATTTTAATTCTATATGATACATCTTCATCTATCATGTCATCACCCTGAAAGACATGGCAAAATAAATAAACATTACGAAACAAACATAAGTTTTCATCCCAAAAAGCTTCAGTATGTCTCTTCTTCTATAGCTCCATAACAAACAACGAAGGAGGTCCCCCCCCCCCCCAAAAAAAAAAATTTATTTAATATGCGTCACCCAAATGTAACCAAAACAACCCAAGAAACTACAAGTTAGAGGACTTTCTTGTGTGGGGATAAGCAAAGTATACGAATTAAGAGATACTTTAATAATAGCAAATATTTCTTTCATTACTCCATATAATAAATTGAGCTAGACTTCTTGGTCATTAAGAAATAGGAAGAGATGTTTGAAATTGGAGCTTGTACATGGAAAAAGAAGAGATATTTGAAATTGGAGCTTGTACTTCCAAGATAGTGCCTTGATCTAATACAGAGGGAAAGATTTAGAAATCTACAATAAACGAAACTTTTTACCATGATAGAATGAAATCAATGGACAATGCCATTATTGGATACCAGAGGCCCTTTCTGTTTCATTGCATTGACAATAAAGTAATGACTTATATTTGCTGCAAATTGATACATTTTCACGACGTGCACCCGATGAATTAATGTGCAAACAGAAACAAAGATATTTCTGATATCTATTACAAGACGAAGCTGAAAGGAAAAGCACGGTGTACCTTTGACAGACGACGAAGCAACTGATTACACGTCCTTAACATAACAAGCTTCCCTCGTGCAAAGAGTTCTGGCTATATGTCACAAAAATTAACATAAACATTGTAAATGTCAAGAATTTGCCTCACCAAATAAACACATACCATCAATAAAGTCGGAAATGTTCATAGAACTGAAACCAGCAACAATTATGCATACCTTCCCCAATATGTCTTGTTTGCTCTCTATGTACCCAAAGATATCCTCACAGTTTCTCATTGTTGACATTTCTGTCAAATCTTCTAAAAGTTGAAATATCATGCCACCCTCCACATGCTCTTTCTCACAAAGATATAGAACAATATCTATCAAACAAGGAAAGGTTACTAGGAAAGAACAAGTGACCTTCCATGATAGCTTCATATAGAAGATTAAGATAACATAAATGCATCTCACCAACTCCTATGTGAATCATCCAGAGCATTCATAGGCCTCCTAGAATCCAATTACACCGACCATTATGTACCCGCTCATTAGCAATTAAGGCATATCTCAAGGATCTCTCTACCTCAACTGCTACACCAGTTGTGATCTAAGCTGAAGTTTTCTATGGGGTTAAACAATAAATGTACATCAATAAGATGAATTATTTTTTTCTACTACTAGTAGTACTATTTACAACCACAGAATCTCAAAGGATCACGATTTCTTGATAATAACCCAAAGGAAAAAACATAGACAACCTTAAGATTGAAAAACAAATGTATCTCAAGTTTATAATCTCACTAAAATGAGTCTTCCACAAGGAACTAACAAGATTGGAGGCAGATGAATTTCAACGAGTCAAAGACGTGAGGGGCAAGTGATGGCTATATTTCTAGGAGCGAACTCAGGGAAACTATGAAGCGTTGATGTTCCAAAAACAGAATACCACACTCACTGGTACCAGACACTCACCAAGAAGGCGGGGAATCTGACCCTGACTTAATTCACCATCAACAATCGACATTCCATACTCCATGATCTTCTGCCCCAACTGAACTGCAGCAGCCTGTGACAGGATACAATTGTTCGCTAATCATAAGACAGACATGTTATCCACAAAACTACTCAATAGCATGACCAAAGGTGAAGTTCAAACAAAAACAACAAAACAAAATTATTGTTTTAATGAAAAGGTACAGCAAAATATTCCCCAACGATACAGAGCTCAGGAACAAGAAAGAACCAGCTTCACCCTTTAATGAAATGCAAGGAGGTACAGTTATAGAATGTCAGCTACTGCTAAGAAGTATTCTGGTAAAATCATGTTGTGCTCTCTGCATTTCAAGTTGGAACTCGAATCAGTCACAACTGGTCCTAGAGGTGAAGCCAGTGAACTTGATCTAGCCCAGATAACAAATGCTTGCAAGGACATGAGTGAAAACGAGAAGGGGGGGGGGCTTAATCTCTTCATGCTTATCCTAAAAAAGGGGCGGATGTAATTCCCACTAGATTTACCAAGTCCAATTCTCATCAGTCAGCCTTTTCTACCACAAAATGTAGCATTGTTATAGCACAGGCAAAAATCCAGGTAATAAATGATGATGCAATTCCTACTAAGAAAAAAAAACATACCACCAGTTCTTGAAGTAGCGACCTGAGAATATTCTCCAGCAGCTGATTCTCGTCTTGGACTAGCTTTATTTGCTTCTGCAGATGACCAGAAAAAAGTCAAGACGATGAAGGATAAGAACTCCAAGGCAGTAAGCTCACATCGGTAAGCATAGCTCATCCATCGTTATTTAACAAGACATGGATGTATAATTTATCAAATAAGCTACAATTATGTTATGCAAAAATGGACTTCTTTCTAAAAAAATACTACACCTCAAACCAAGAAGAGAGCAAAATCTACAGACATGTCACCAACACAGTCAAACTATATTTGAGAAACACTATCAAGTCTTTACTACTTGTAACACAGGAAAAGGTCCATTTTAAAGTAGGGAGCGAGTACTTATGTTGAAACTTGAACATTCCCTCAACGCACCCCCAATGCACAGGAAAAAAGCAGATTATTGCCAGGTAAAATGAATGGGTTAGATGAATTTTAACCAATATCAACATCTGGTTGACCGGCCACATTCGAGTTTTAGGTCTACAGAAACGTAAACAATGTAAAGGACATGCATACACTTACTATATGGGATCCAGTAGATGAATCTTCCTTGATGTGCACGTAATCTATCTTTTTCCTGTTTTACTTTCCTAGAGTAAATGCTAACTTGTCTCTGTTTCTGTTTCCCATCTGATCTACCCCAGCAGTCAAATATAGCACACACATAGATACACCTCCATAACACACTATAAGATGCATATACACCTGTTTGCATCTACCCATACCTGCAAACAAACATACAGATCTATGGACATTTATATGTTCCCGCCATCCCAATCCGAGCATCCTATTTAGCCTGGGGAATTAACTAAGCGTTGAAACTGTAATGTTTAAATGATTGAGGGTAAAATATGGAGATAAAGCTACTAACATTCACCACCAGGGGCGAAGTTATGTTGACCCAAGGGTGGTCCACTGAAAAATTATACTATGTATAAGGTAACATATTACTTGTTATTGATTAAACAATAGATTTTGTACACCCTTGCATAGCCCACTGGCAAAGGGTGTTATTGAATTTCCTGGCTTCGCCACTGTTCACCACATTTGAACAATTTTTTATAGTATTAGTGTGACTAAAGTACCTTTTAGACAACTCAGTATTGAAAAGAAGTGAGTAGCATAGAGACCACTTCCCCTTTAGAAAAATGTATACAATTTGGGAACAATTACTATGCAAAACAGAAAGCAGGACAGTTAATTTAGGGTATACGCGTACTAAACAAACCTGAGGTTTTATTGCTTCTTGAACAGTTCGAAGTGCGAACTCTTCAGGTGCCCCTGGGCGAAGAATAGCCTGCCTAAACAAGTCCTGCAAAATAGCAAACCAAAACTTTAAGCTGTTTTCTACCAGAAGAAAGAGAAACCACATAGCTTACCATATTGAGGATTGAATGGTTCTTTTTTTCTTTTTTCAAATTTTCTTTGGCGAGAGACGCTATAAAATCGTGCGAAAGCGATACATCTGAAGTGAGAGAAGGGAAGCAGGGACTGCTGGGGTTTTGGGGGTTTTCTTGAATTTCCTCACGTCTCTGTGTTTTTTACTTTCTGTTCCGGTGTAAGAATTAAACCCAAATTAAAGATGGAGTGAAATATTTGTTATTCATATATTTGTCCGTATCTGAAAGTCTTTTTTTTTTTTTTTTGGTTGAATACGAACTTACCATTACTTACTAAATACTGAGTATTACATAGATAATGAGTCTCATTGGGCTCATTTGCGGTACTAGCTATTGTAGTTGCTACGTTACTACTGCTTGTTACAAAAGGATTTTCAAGTGCTACTACATTGTTAGTTATAGCAGCGGAGATAGTTCTACATGTTGTGCGTCCAGTTTTATCTTCATGGACGGCTTTCAAAATATCATTGGGGGCCTGCTCCAACAGACATAGAGTGGTGCTGACTGTTTGCTTGAATCCTTGAGTAGCCAAAAAGTGTGCAATCCTGTTTCCTTCCTTGAAATTATGCCGGATCGGCGGATTCTGCAACTTCTTCAGTAGTGACCTGCACTCAATAACCAGATTAGAGTAGATAGAACAAGTATCATTGTGTAATAAAGAAATTATATATGTTGCATCAGTCTCAATTTCAAGATTGAAGAAGTTCATGTCAAAAGCAAGTTGGAGGCCAGTTTTGAGGGCTATGAGCTCTATCTATGCAGGGGTGTAGGCAAAAGCAGCATCTAAGTAACCTAAGATCCAATCACCCTTATTACTCCTGAAGATACTCCCAATACCACATGTTTTGTATTTCCCTTTGAAGGCTCCATCTATGTTGAGTTTTAGAGAGAGGTGTGTTGGGGGGAGCCATTTGATCTGGATGGTAGTAGTCGAGGGTATATGATTTGGAGAGTTGGTACAATATTTGAATTTCTTGCAACAGTCTAAAATAGTTTTGATCGAGAGATGGTTGTATTTGTTGTTGAAAGAATTATTATTTTTGTTTAGCCACAGGTGCCATAAAGCGACGAAAAAGAACATATCCCAGGAAATGTCCCATTGGCCTAGAGTAACATTTGTCTTTTTAAAAGTAGTAAGCCAGTGGACAAAGCTGTATTGGAAGGGAGGGAGGCTAATGTGGGCTTCACACCAAAAACTGGTAGCTATGGGGCAATGAAAGAAAATATGTAAAATTGACTCATTTGCTTCTTTACAAATAGGACACAGGGCATCAATATTGAGTCCAATATGGTGTAAATAACTTTGAGTAGGGAGGCGGTTGAAGGAGCATTGCCAATGGAAGTATTTTATCTTGTGGAGTTTATTGAGTTTCCAGATCCATTGGAATGTGAAACTATTTGGATGGGGCTTAGAGATTATTTTGTAAGCAGAGCTTGAGGAAAAGATACCATTGGAGGTGTGGGCCCAGGTGAGTATGTCTCTACCATTTTGGAAGGAGTCAAGCTTTATGGATAGTATTTTATTTTGGATTTCTTGTGGCAGATCAAAGGATAGTTTAGTGAGATCCCAAGAGTTATCCGACCAAAGGTCTTTAACTTTGAGAGTGTGATAATTGTAATGCGTTAGACCTTCTATAATAGAATGCATGTTCAATTACAATTTTAATTTTTAAAAATCATTTTTCATCTTATATTCAAAAACTCATTTTTCAAATTTCGGCCAACAATAGTTTCTGATATATTAAGAAACTAGTGAAATTTTTCGCGCTTTGCACGGTTATAAGAAATATCACTAAATTAAAAAAAAACATAATGACATATAGTGGATGATAGAGATAAAAAGATAATTATACATATTGCTAAAACATATACTTAACATTTAGAATTAGATTTTACGTTGCTGCATTTTTTCCTTATTTCCTTTTTAAAAGGAAATAAAAGAGAAAGGATTATTAGGAAAAAAAATTCACTTACATATATTATAATAAATGAGGAGAAAGTGAGAGGTTAATACTTGACTTTTTAAGTACAATTATATGTTAGAGGCATGTAAATAGATAATTTTTTCATTAGATAGTAAAACACCGGCTTTGCTAAAATTTCTCATATTCAAATAAAATAAATATGAAATAAAAGTAAAGAAACTAATAACGAAGAGAAAATAAAACAAAAGAAATATGTGGAAATTGCAGTGTATTCTTTTTTCTATTCCTTCTCATTATGCCATTTTAGCCTTCATCTTTGTCTTTAGTTTCCATCTCATATTCTCCATTCCAAGGAGAACAAAGTACTTCACTTCATATTACTTGCTCAATTATTTGTATCTTTCAGCAAAATTATAAAGTTTTTTTTTTTGTTTTACAAATAATAGGCAATTCAAAAAAGAAAATCAAAACATAACTTTCATAAAGAAAGATAATTATCCCAATACTTCAAAAGAATCACAAGTTACAAAGTAGACCAAATAATTTATTTTATTTTTTCTTACATATGATACATACTTCAATCATACGAATAAAATAACCACTTACTTTATAAAAATTACAAGGAGAAATAAAGTAAAAAATAATTTCTATTTTACAAGAAACAACACATGTCGATGACTCAGAGAGAAGAACATGCGCCAGCTCTGTGACTTTTAGTTCTAACATTTTTTACTCGCTAAATGAAATAAGAGGTGTTGCCAAAATATTCAATGAAGGACGTATTTGAATGTTTAAAATTTATCCCTTTTACACAATGAGCTGTTATTGGTTAGTAGTTAGCAAACTTCCAACAAAGTTTAACTCATAAGTAATTAATTTGAGTCTAAACGAAAAGACAAAGTTGCGACAAACAAAAGTTGATAGAAAATAAAGCGAAAGATAACACATGAGAAAGTAAATAGAGAATAAAAAGATACAACTTGTGTCACGACCCCAAATCCTAACAGGTCGTGATGGCGCCTATCGTGGAACTAGGCTAGACAACCATCACATAACTACACATTTGTTTAATATAATTTCTCAATATCCTCAAATACCAGTATAACAAGTATAGAAATTTTCTAAGTCTTTAAGCAAATATAACATAATTTACTGTCTAAAAAATTCCTAAGGACTGGAGTCAACCGATCACGAGCATCTAAGAAAAAAAACTAACTCTGCTAATGTCATAAACAATGTCTAGGAATCAAATACTAAGTACTATATGAAGAAGGGAAGTGGAGAAGCTGCGGACGCTGGACAACTACCTCGAAATTCCGAAAGGCTAACGATGCACGAACTCTGATAGCTACTGCTCAGAACCAGTATGTGGATCTGCACACAGGGATGCAGGGAGTAATGGTGAGTACGTCAACTCAATAGTAATAAAAATAAATCACAGTCTGAGAACAAGAAACACACAGCTCAAATACACCAATCCACAAAACAGTAAACATCAAGTCTTCATAAAGTATACATCAAATACATAAGTTTGAAAACCAGTTTCCATAAAATCCTTTGAAAAATAAGTATATTTTCCAATATGTCTCAGTAAAATCAGTTTGAAAAATGAAGTGAATCATAGTCAAAACTCGGTAAAATATCATCGTAAAACTGCCCTCGGGCCATAATCATCACTCGTAACAATTTCCCTCACCATCACTCAGTATCAACCCCGCGTGCAACCTCACTGTCACTCATGCCTCTCAATCACTCGGCACTCGCACTCAGTAGGTATCTGCGCTCACTGAGGTGTGTACAGACTCCGGAGGGGATCCTACAGCCCAAGCGCTATAAACAAAGCCACATCATGGCATAAATCACTCTCAGGCACTCGGCCTCTCTCATATCATAACATCTCACAACATTGGCCATCGACCTCACTCATATCATAACATCCTCACAACATTGTCCCTCGGCCTTACTCAATCAGACACTCTCAGGATGACACTTCGTCCATGAATAAAACGGGGTTCTCGACCCAAATAGTATTTCATTTCAAGAAATAGTAATATCATCAAATAAGAGTGTCAATGTAACGACCCGGTCGGTCGTTTCGTAGAATTTACATCGGTATTCCTGTTTTTTCCTTGTCATAGATTGGTTATACTATTTATGATGTGTTAGAGTTGGTTGGCTCGAGTTTATAATGGTTGTAGTGAAAATTGAGACACTTAGTGTCTAAAAATAGCCTTATAGTTGGAAAAGTCAACTGAGAGTTGACTTATTGGTAAACGACCTCGGAATGCGGATTATTATGGCTTGGATAGTTTTGTTAGGTGATTTGGAATTTAGGAGTATTTTCATAATAATTTTGTGATGTCCGGTGTAGAATTAGGCTTGAATTGATGAAAGTTGGAGATTTAGAAGTTCTTAGGCTTGAATTCGACGTAAATTTGGTGTTTTGGTGTTGTTTTGAGTGTTCCGAAGATTCGACTAAGTTCAAGTTATGTAATGGGACTTGTTATTATGTTCGTACAGGGTCCCGAGGAGCTCGGGTGAGTTTCGGATAGGTTTGGGATGCGTTGTGCTTGTTTTTCTCATGCTTCAACGTCATTTATTCAAGCATAAATGATATCATATTGAACAAATGAGCTCTGATTACTGTTTTGAATGAAGCATTAGATCCGTATCGCAAATACGGACCCGTAGCAAAAAGAATCGTCGAATTTGGACATCGTATGAGGATTTTATGATCATTTTACCAAGGTTGCCCAGATTTTTCATGTTAATTACGAATTTGCTCCTGACGGCGTATTAAAAACCTGCACTATTTGCAAATCTTAAAACCTACATATCTCCTTCATTATAAGGTCAAATTTAGTGATTCAAAAGCCTAAATTGATTAGAATTTCACAAGGAATCCATTGGGAGCAGTAAAACGCGTGAAAAATATATATATAACGAGCAGTTCGAGTTTACTTCCAATTTTTGAACGGGGAGAAGCTTTTGAGGCAATTTTTAAGAGAGGAAATCAGTGTTATTCATAGAGGTAAGTGTCTTGACCATTAAAACTCGATTATGGATGATTATAAGCATAAAGCCAGTGCAAATTCGTGGAAAATCAATAGAAAAATTGGGTTTTAGGGCTTGAGATTAGGAGACCTTTAGGGGTCGATTTGAGGGGCCAAACGAACTCTGATTTTGGTGTTCTTTATGTGTACGGACTCGTGAGAGGATGAAGAACACTTTTGTATAAAAATTTCTGAGTTTCGGGATGTAGTCTCGAGGGTCGGGTTTTGGCCGGTTTCGAATTTTTGGGTTAATTTCGATATTTTTCAATTGAAAATTATTCCTTAAGCATATATTGATGATAAAAATCTGAACTTTGTAGATTTGGATCCTTCGTAGGTTGATTCGAGAGGCAAGCGCATTGCGGAATAATTCTGGGCTAGTTTTGAGGTAAGTAATGTCTTTAAATCCATTCCTGAGGGTATGAAACCCCAGACTATGCACCCTTTCACGGGTTTTGAAATGCAAAGTTTGAAACTTTGGATAAACATTGCCTATTTAGGCGACTATTGAGTTGCGAAACCGATTTCTAAGCTTATGCTTAATTATTATTATTTTATTATGATATGATTTGGGTTGTAAGCCGTGTTTGGGGCCTAGTGCCGATCTGTTTACCCCTTGGGGGATTGTTTTAATGTGTTTCCTCACTTGATATGTTGTGATTTTACACTCAGTCTTTTCCTGATAAATTATTTTGACACTCAGATTATTTTGATACTATTTCTTGAAAAATGATACACTGTTTTGGGTCGAGAACCCGGTTTGTTTATGGCCTAAGGGCTAATTGAGAGTGTCTGACCGAGTGAGGCTTCCAGGCCTATATTGTGAGGAGGCTTCCAGGACTTATGAGTGATATGAGGAGGCTTCCAGGCCTTATGAGTGATGTGAGGAGGCTTCTAGGCCTTATGAGTGATGTGAGGAGGCTTCCAGGCCTTATGAGTGATGTGAGGAGGATTTCAGGCCTTATGAGTGATGTGAGGAGGCTTCCAGACTTTATGAGTGATGTGAGGAGGCTTCCAGGCCTTATGAGAGAGGCGAGGAGGCTTCCAGGCCTTATGAGAGAGGTGAGAAGGCTTCCAGGCCTTATGTTATTATTGCGCTTGGGCTGTAGGAGCCCCTCCGGAGTCTGTACACACGCCCAGTGAGCGCCGGTACCGATTGAGTGATGATGATTGCCCGCGGGGCTAATACTGAGTGATGATTGATTGAGGAAATTCCTCAGGTTATCTGTTACGAGAAATGATTTTGGCCCGAGGGGCACTTTTATGATGATTTTACCATGTTTTCGAACTATGATTTACTTCATTTTCAAACTTAGTTTTATTGAGGATTTATCTGAGATATATTGGTATTATATTTGTTTTAAAGGAGTTTTGGAACTGGTTTTGAACTTATGAATTTGCTGAATACTACTTGGTGACTTGATATTTTTTTACTGGTTTTGTGAAATTGTGTATCTGTATGTGTGCTTCATATTTCTCAGACTGTGATTTCTTTTCATTACTACTGAGTTGACGTACTCATAAAGACTCCCTGTGCCTCTGTGCACAGATCTAGGTACTAGCTCGCAGAAGTAGCTGATGTAGGTTCGATAACAGCATTTCACGGGATTCCGAGGTAGCTGTCTAGCGTCCACAGCTTCTCCACTTCTCTTCCTTAATTAATTTTAGCATTTGATTCAGAGACATATTTATAGTTTTAGTAGAGTTAGATTTATTCATTCTAGATGCTCATGACTATTGACTCCAGTTTTGGGAGGTTGTTTAGAGTTGTTTCGTTCATTATTGGGGGGCGTTAGACTTATATAATTTATTTCTTTATTATGACTGTTGTTTATTGTTATATTGTGAACTGTTATAATCGAACAAATGCGTAGTAAGGTGATGGTTGGCTAGCCTAGTTCCACGATAGGCGCCATCACAACCTGTTTGAATTTGGGGTCGTGACAAACAACAATTTCACAAGAAAGACTGAGTGAAAAATCATAGTTTCAAAATAGTGAGAATGCCAGTAAAACATCCCCCAAGGGGTTAAAACAGATCGGTACTAGGACCCAAACATGGCTTACAACCCAATTATATCAAATCATAGTAGTACTATAGAGAATAAGCTTTAAAAGCAATTTTGCAACTCAATAATTGCCTAAAAAGGTACATTTTTTCAAACTTCCAATTCATGCACGCCCCATACTCGTCATCCAGTGTGTGCGTCACTCCAAATCCGTGAAAGGATGTAAAGTCCGGGGTTTCATACCCTCAGGACAGGATTTAAAGACATTACTTACCTCAACTAGCCCGAAAAGCTACCCCGCGACACGTTTTCCCCTCAAATCAACTTCCGAATGCTCTAAATCTGTAAGATTTACCGCGGACTTCTTCAAGACAGAGGTTGTTGTACATAGGCATCTATTCAATGGTGAATTGTGTAAAATCCGACAATGAATCCACCACAGTTTTAATAGTACTCTTCTTAGGCACAAAAATAAATTCATCCACATAAAATAAAAAATAAACGTCCATTTAGCTTGAATCTATACCTATGTAAACAATCATTCACAATAAAAAACTGATTATGATAATACCCATCAAATCTTTCTTGGTCCCGAATATCTTGTAATGTAACAAATCCTTTTTCCATCCATGGCTTTAAAACCTCCATTACTCTTTCGTGCATACCTCCATCATCATGAATTACGAATTGAGATTTCTCTCCGAATATTCTAACGTAAAAAGCTAACCATTCCCTTATTCTTTGTGGACTTAAATTCCCATATAAAGGTGACCCACAGTAGAAGAAATCATACTTTGGCGGTTTATTGAATTCTGCAGTGAAGTTAATGAAATCCTATTTTGTTTCAGTTAACCCTACAAAAGTGTCGACGGTGTTGAATTTAGCGTCGCCAGATTTTTTTTAAAACAAACGAAAATCTAGCAACAAGGATTCATATATGTATTCTGAAACATATTAGACCCAAAACCACGTATGATCCTAAAAAATAATAGAGGTCGCGGGATATAGTTATTTTCCGGCAAGGACTGATTTCGTCCATTGAATATAAGGTTAACGCAGCAGCAAGAAGAGAGATGGGAAGAGATATGGGGAGCAGTGGTGGTTCCAGCTTGGCTGATGGTGGAAAAATGGAGGAGGAGGTTGTTGTTTCTCTCAAGATGAGAAATATGAGAGATTATGTATATTAAGGGGGGCAGTCGTCGTTGTGAGGAAGAGAGAGATGAGGGGAACGGTTGGCGGCTGACCTTTCTCTCTTTGAGAGAGAAGCTCCCAAAAAAAAGTAAAAAAAATTAGGTTAACTCTCCCTACTTAAAGCTTAAACCATGAAGGTTATTCTTCCAAATCGATTCCGAATAACCTAAAAATCAAAACCAACAATTCACATAAGTTAAAACACATCATACGGAGCTACTCATGCCCATAAACAACCGAGCAAAGTGAAATTGGTCAAAACGACTGGTCGGGTCGTTACATCCTCCCTCACTTAAGCATATGTTCGTCCTCGAAAGTGTCCAGAGTTGTTCGAAAACCACCAAAATTGCCGTGTAACCTACCATGCACATATTCGGAAATGATTCCACGTCACCCTGACCCATATAGGTCCGATAACGCCACACAGATGAAATTTCGAAATCCAATCTTGACCCATAAACCTTAGAACTACATTTTCACTTCTGAATCAATTTACAAGCTCAAAATCCCACAACTATAATTGAATAAGTTTGAGCACACTATAACAAGTCATATCTGTAACCCAAGATGACATACCATGATACACTGCATGACTCAAGCACTCATAGTGATAACTCATAATCACAATGGCCGCTCAAAACAACCCAAAACCGGTACATATCCTCTTATCAACCAATGTCTCGCTCTAACACTCCCATATACTGCCGATGATGAAAGAAACATGTAGAAACCAACAACCATTCATCCGATCAATTTCAATAGCATCCAGAGCCATAACTTGTGAAACTCGTGCACTCAATAACAACATCCCAAGAGCTCAATTCATAAAATAAAAGATTCACACTAGAGGACTATCCTGCCATTAACAATTACTATCACAACATCATGCTAAAAGCCTGGCACACACTGTAAAATGCGTGATCCCATCCAAACGCTGGTTCACACGAAATACTTCAAGCCATCTTGCTCAGAATCAATAACCATGCGAAATTCGACATCAAGTACTCAAAGTGCATTGTCATAACCACGGGGAAATAGGACGATACCATGCCACCCAAACCAGAAAGAACATAACCGACACGTCTCAATCCTGCAACACCCAATTACTTGCCTTACTCGAATCTCGCTATAACGCCCCGATAGAACCGCACCTTCAAAACACCGAAAGGTAACTCATAGATAACTCCAAAACACAAATAAGCTCAATGACAATCGAATGGTACATCCCTCAACAATAGCAATTTGGGGTCAACAATTCCGACTCAGTGTATAACACACACCCACACTGGCCTACCAATAATTCTAAATCAACTCTGGTCATCCATAACCGGTAGATAACTCTCCAAAGGTTCATAATGACTGAATCATGACAGATATGACACCCGACTAGACTTGCTTGCATCCTCGTAGTTCATAACTACAAAAATTATTTGTTCATGACAACTCCCAGTCTCAAAATCCATGAGGCGCACCAGTTACCGTATCTGATCTCCACTCCACTGCTCAAATACATAACACATCCCTGATACTCAATCCTTCCACGAGGGATACCCCCATAATTCCCCTATGTCACCAAGAAACCTTGAATATCAGCAGTCGATTCAACAAGAGAGCGCCGTAACACCAATGAAGCACCCTTAAACACATTGCCTTAAACACATTGTCCTTTATGAATGTATACTCTCATCCAGCCACCCAATAGTGGTATCCTTTACCTAGTAATCTGAAAATGTCAATGCTGACTTTCCTTCCAGAACTGAACCGTGCCCCCACATATGCCACTCTCCACCATACACAAAATATCGCATACGCCATGCAACCCTATGATAAATATGAGAACTTCATGCTCCCTTCCTAGCAACAAACAACTACGTACCCAACTAGCCAAGAACTTTCCATTTATCCCATTTAGAAGCAAAATCACTATACATCACATGACCCTCACGCCAGTAGAAAATATACATCTCTAACCATGGTAGAAATCATCAAGAACCCTCCGAATCACATGTGTACAACACCAACCGTCAGGACTGAGTCCTTCTAACTCAACCAAGCTACACATGCCATCAAATCCCAAGAGAATTTCTAAGAAACACCAGCAACAACTCATTACTTCAACACACCCACAGAACTAATCATATCCCTTATCGTTTATCATGCCGATCCGACCTACTACCATATGTCCTATTTATTCAAGTTCCTTCTGACTTACCTTCGAACTGATACTTCTTTTTGTCATAATACCGAAACTCTCAATCCAGACTCACCACACGAAACCCGAGCATAAAATATACTAAGGCTCGTAAGCCGTTGAATACTCTCTCAAATATCCCCAAAAGCACCACATTAGAAATACCTACCCTGAAGAGACTTCCTGCGAATTTAAAGTCATTACCTTCCCTTTCCTGATACTGATGGATAGAATCCATGATAAGGTAAATACACCACAGGCCTTGACACTTTCCCCGTAAATCTCAGTTCTAGCCCCCTTTCACACCTTGAAGACCCTCAATCGCTACATATAACCTTGAATCCGTCTGAACCATTCTCGAACGTCGGTCACCCTACGCAATTTCTCAATTTCACTGACCAAGTAACCAGAACGACCTAACCCCGCTTGCAAACCACATACTAAGAAAATCATCCACACTTTTAAAGTAACAGGCACACTCACACATTGCACCCACTACAATTTCAAGTACCACTCAATCATTCCATAAATTCCACTATCCGTAAGGTACATTACAACTTGTATCGAAGAAATTCCATTACTTAAGTCATTCCCAGACTCCACCTCTGCAGGTCATAACTGATTCACCAACATACCTCGAACCGAAACCAATACAACACATAATCGTGTAATCATCTTATCATTAGCGGACTCCCCCACTTGGCTCAAAGCCAAAGGTCAAGACAACACTAACTCACGATGCCCATACGCTATCACCGCCACCATACTATGGTGAGATTCAACTAAATCCTTGACACGCTCATATGACCCAAACCATCTAATGTCTCAAATCATCTTCAAACCTAGCATTCACCACTATAGTAGTCATGCCCACTTCCACAAACGATCTAAACTCAAATTACAACATATATCAATTACTGGCAAAGAGTACTTACTATAAAACCACCTAAGGATAACACAACCTCATTACACCCGCAGGAGATAGCCCCGCCTGCTTAACCTCAAACTGATATCATCTCTATACCCTTCTAAAAGTCATAGCTATTACTCGATCACTTTATCTTCCTGCATTTAAAGACAACCAATGCCTATCTCTGAGGCATCAAGATACGTAGTATAAAAACCCGAAGCTGATGGCGGAACTAACATCGGAGTGTGGTCAAGGAAATCTTGAGCTTCTGGAAGCTCTGCCCACACTTGTTTGGCCACATGGATACCCTCGATGGACACCATGTGTCCCAAAAATGCTGTTGAACTGAGCCAAAACTCACACTTGGAGAACTTCGCATAGAGCTTCTCCTCCCTGAATCCTTATAATACCATCCTCAACTGCTGAGTATGCTACCTCTGGCTACGAGAGTACGCCAGGATGCCGTCAATGAATACAATAACAAAAAAGTGCCAACACGGCTGAAACATACCGTTAATAAAATACATGAACGTTGTTGGGGCATCGATCAACCCAAAGGACACCACCAGAAACTCAGAACATAACAGGAAAACCCACTTCACTCCCACTATCTTTTTTAAACTTGGGTAGAAATCCTGCCTATAGGTTTAATTATGTTGATCAAATCATGTGAGTTCTATTACTTGTTTAGAGATCCTGCCTATATGATTTTCCTAATTGTTTAATTCTGTATTTTTACACTTGCATATTAGAGATCCTGTTCATAGACTTTCTGCATTAGAAATCCTGTTCATAGGAACCACATGTATTTTTTACTCAACGTACATTAGTGACCATGTCTATAGGATTCTGTTTGAAATAATAACCTTTCCTGGCAATCTGCTTAAAATTCTACCTACATACGATTAATAGATATCGTGCTTATAGGAAATAAAAATCAGTTCAAACCTAGAAAACATGCCTATATGATTTAAAACTAATATATATCATGTCTATAGGAGTTTAAATCAACCCAGCACCTAGATATCATGTCTATAGGAGTTTAAATCTAGTCAACACTTAGAAATCCTGCCTATAGGGGTTTAAATCAATTCCGCGATTAGAAAGCATGTCTATAGGATTTAAATGGAACAAAAAGCTTGTCTTTATGAGTTAAAATCAGTATTTAGAAACCATGTTTATAGGTATGTGGTTAATTCGTAGAAACCATGCCTATAGGGTTCTGTTAATTAATAATGAATTCGACTGATTCTGGTCATCGCTTAGGCAAATCTGTAGGATTTATCAATGATTCTGGGTCTAAAAAAAACTGTGATATCTTGCTGCCTGGAAATTCCCAGATTCATGCTCCATAAAATCAGTAGGCAAACTGATAGGCCTCAATGCTCGCCTTAATAAAACTACTTCTTTATATTCTGTTATGTTCATCTGGATATCCTACCTATAAGATTCTAAAATTAATAAAGTTTGTTGATTCAATTGCGTGCATTTGTTGTCTACTAGCGGAGGTCAATGTGAGCCCTTATTTGTTTCCTTACATGAAAGTCCTATCTGTATTTTGTTTGTCGACTAGCTTTTCTACCCGTGGGGCATCTTCATCACTTCCGAGGATGTCCTTGTCTCATGCCCAGAGTATTCTGACCAGTGCTTCAAAAAGGAAAGCCCAAGATTCCCGCTCTGGAGGGGAAGATGAGGGTGAAGAAGAGGGTGCTTTAGTGCACCGGGTGAGAAGAAGGCGGGTAATTTCAGACGACGAGTCTACTCCCGCGCCTCTTTCTTCTGTGTTGGACATCGGACCTTCTACTTCTCGTGATCAATCTTAGTCTCTATCTCGAGATCCCACTGAGCGTCTATTTCATTAAGGGTTTGAAATGGACCCTGATGATGTTCCTTTGGCTACCATCTACCCGCACTTTGCTGCTATTTCTGCTTCTCAAGTTACTGCTGTTGTTTCTCCTTCAGTTCTTATTATTTCTTCAGTTTCTCTTTCCTTCGTCTCTATTGAAGCGTCCGCGACTCTTTTGGCTCCCGGTCCCTCTGTCTCTTCTGATGTCCCTTCAGTCTCTGCTTCCATGCCTTCTATTATAGAAGAAGGGTCTTCCAGCAGGGAGATGAGAAGGGTCATGATTGAGGTTCCAGCTGGTGGTAGCCTCTTTAAGAAGATTAGTACCGGTGAGCCGGAAATGTGGCTCAAGCCCTTAATTGGCCCTGAAGAAAGAGCCAAACTTGACAGCCATGCATCTCTTACTTGGGCTAATGAGGTGGTGCACAATTCCTTAAAGGTATATACTTTTTAAAAGATCTTTTGTACATATATTGTTTTAATTAACCGTTTAACACTTTTAATTGTTTTACTGTTTTTGCAGACGCACCTTATTGGTCTGGAGCTTATGAAGAGAATATCCAACTATGAAAAAGAGTTGCAAGTGCTGCGTGGGCTTGATGATAATAAAGCACAATATGAAAGCCTTCAAATAGAGATGGAAGCTCTGAAAGAAGAGAGAGATACCTTAAAGTAACAACTGAAGACTGTCAAAGGAGAGCTATCAGTGGAGAAAGCTTCTTTTAGTCAAGTCAATAAAGACAAAGATGCTCTTGAGTCTTCTTTTGCTGAGCAGCTGTCAAAAGCCACGGAACAGATCCGGTACTTGAAGGACCTGTTGGGGCGAAAAGAAGAGTATTCTAGAGAACTCGTACGTAATCTTTCCCAAGCCCAAGAAGATCTCCGTGGAGCCTTGATGAAAGTCATACTTTGCCGAAAAGTACTTCCAGTATCTTTCCTCGGCATGAGCAACAGTCAACATTCTTTCTACCCAACTGCGAATGTCGGAGACATTCTCGACAACATTCATAGTTACTATAAATAAGAAGAAAACAGATACGGTGTTAGAAGCACAAAATAAATTTTATGTAAATAAAACATGTGCGAATCAAAGTACTCACGTGCACGATTCCACTTCTCAGGGAAGGGAAGATTACTTTTACCCACTAAAACAACAGTGGGAACTTCCACGTATCTAAGGTACCAATCTCTGTCTTTGTCATCGCCAGGGGTTACTAAAACCCTCTTACTCCGGGCAACCAGAGTAAAAAACCCTTGACGGAATAAACAGGAGAATATAAATGCATCAGATGATGAAATGTAAAAGGGACAGAAACCCTCAAAGCTAGAACTCTCAGACAGGCAACAACACGCCATACTAAAGTACCAACTTGTCCTAAGCAAATATTAAAAAAGCGACAAAATTCAGTGATCACAGGGTCAACAAGAGGCTGAAATCCTAATGTGAAAGGGTAAGTATAGACGTAAGAAAAACCCGTCTTGAAAGACGTAATCCTTTGGGTACTGCTTGGTACAAGAATGGGACATTAGACTCCCAAGAACACTCCCTACGAACAACGGGAACGTGACCTACAATAATGATGGTAGCATATTTCTCAATACTATCTAAAGAATGAGCCTGTTCGACAATAAGAGAATTAACTTCTGGAAAGACTATCTCCGAAGGGATGATTTCATCAACTCTGGGTTCATGAAAATCATCCTTTTTCCTAGAAACAGAATGAGAAGATCTACCTCTCGGAGAAAACAACGACCTTGCAGAGGAAGGAGAAGAAGAACCTCTAATAGAGGTACGTCCTAGGCTCCTTAATCGGCCACCTCTTCGACTCCTAGTCGGAGCAGAAGAAGAAGCCAAAGCTTCAACATCAATAACCTTTTCAGTTTGACCTGAGGAATACATATTTATAAAATCAAGAAAGAAATTCTTTCACAAAGAAAAGATTAAGTTATGGAAGTTTTTCGTGCTAAGGAAGAAAAAAAGACGACTATTTATACCTAATGGCGACCGTCGAAACTCGGAAAGGTAATGATGGAAAGTCATAATTAAAGGTGTCACTTCGGGACTGATGCAACCACAAAAAGCCCTAAAAGGCGCCGGGTCATTTCAGAACCAATAAGAAACAAACACGTGGAAGAAACATTAAATGAAAGTGATGTACAACGCATGCGCCCATAAAAGAATACAAGGTTTCAAGGTAAAGCGGCGACAAAATATTCCCGCCATAAATGAATATCCACTTACCAAGTATTATACGCTCAATACATGGCAAGTGGGGGGACTATCTGTATTGGTAAAAAATATAGCCTCATACGTGTACGAATTTTGGATGACTCAGCCAACCAGACGGACTAAATAAAACATCACACGTGGACACCGAATAAAAAGGTACGGTCAATACAAGGGATTAGCCACGGAAAGATCATCAAAGAAGAAGAGACACAGTCACAACAAATCCGGACGCAATAATGGGCCGATTCGAGGATTAGCAATCAATGTCTTGTACGTTATGTAACTCCTAAAATAACAGTTACTATTCATCATTGTAACGCCTCATAAATGTAATAATTAAGCATTAAATAGGCTATTATGACATAAATACAAACGTTGTACTAGGAGAACATCCCTATAAAAGGGATAAAAAATGTAACAAACAGGATCATCTGATTTCTGGGATACTAAGCTATTTTATTCTTTATATATTGCTCTCGAAATTATTGCTACTTTATTCTTTATTTTACTAATTCGATTATCAGTAACCTGAGTTTATCCTAAATTAAGCTTTAGTCAAAAGATCTTATTTTTTGGTTAAACATATGTGTCTGAAATCTGTCCAACCTCCTCAAATATATTAGTTTTCCATGTATATATACCAAGTAGGATCAGACCCAAACAATTATACCTTCTCCAATATGAAAAAGGACACTTTTCCCGGGCATGACGTGCGCGGCCACGCATTGACCGCGCACTTTAGCCAGTATTCTGCCTCATTTGCGCGGTCAGTGCGCGACTGCACACTTTCCGCGCATTTTTCACCCATTTCTTCTTGGAATTTGGAAAAACTTAAAACATGAACGTTGTATCTCTTTGAGTTATCTTTCAAACCATACATTATATAGCTCAAATGGAGTTTTGAGAAAAGGGTTATGTCTATTTTACTAGACAATGCACAATATGCCTACTCGAGTCTTCGTTTGTTCTTAACTATCAAATTTGACTCCTGAACACGATCCCGACTTAATTCCTTGGGCTTTTACTCAGATTTCAAAGCTCCAAATCACTTGAATTCATTCCGTAACATCTATATAGCTCGGAATCACTCCTACAAGGCATAAAATACACAGTTAGTGCAAAACACTGGCGATTAAAGCTCAAACTCAATTAAAATGCAGTAAATTAGAGTGTAATAAGCGACTAAAATACACAATTATAGCCTATAATCAATATGATTGTCCCATTATGTTCAGTTTGGTCTTATTCAAAATAATTTAACCTCTTAGATATTTTAGTTTTACTGACACATTGGTTTTTGGTACTAATTTATCTGTAGTAACTTGTTTTCATGTCAAAAATATTTTTCATTCTTTAATCTTTGAAATGAACAAGATCAATTGCTGCAAATCATGATCTATTAAATTTATTATTGTTTAGAACTTCAGCTCTAAGAATGTTGAAGTTCAACAAATATAAACAAAAACTTAAGTTCCTAAAATGCCGACGTTCAGCAAATACAAAACAAACTTCAAGACATTGGTTTACAGACACATTGGTTTTTGGTTCAATTATCTATAGTGACTTGTTTTTATGTCGAAAATATTTTTCATTCTTTAATCTTTGAAATGAACAAGATCAATCGCTGCTAATTCATGATCTATTAAATTCATTGTTGTTTAGAACTTCAGCTCTAAGAATGCTGAAGTTCAACAAATATAAACAAAAACTTTAGTTCCTAGAATATTGACGTTCAACAAATATAAAACAAACTTCAGCCCTAGAATGCTAAAGTTCATCACAAACAGAACAAAGTTTCAGCTAAAACATGCTGAATTTCAGCAAATACAGAATAAATCTTCAGCGAAACATGCAAAAGTTTAGCAAATACAGAACAAAGCTTCAACTACTAGAATGTTGAAGTTCAGCAATTATAAAACAAAAGTTTCAGCCAAAATATGCCGTAGTTTTATTGAACTGAAATTTGACATTGCACTATGAACTGAAGTTGCGTGATTGTCTTTGCAAGTTAGACCAAACTTCATGCAAAAATATTTAAAGTTTTGCTACACCTCAGGCAAAATAGACATAAATTTTTGATACTTCATGTCCGTATGTCTAAAGTTACGCGAAAAGTAGATACACTTATAATTCTTTTTTGATAAAACGGGTATAAATTAAAAGGCAATCAAAAAAGCTGGTATAAATGCCAATGACCCACCTTACTCCAGATTCAAGCCGGGTCAAAATTCGCCCGGTCCTAAATCGTAATAGAGTCTGGAATCCCCTATTTTCTCCTCCCAGTCGGCCCCATTCTTCACGAGGTATTAACCTTTACATTCATCTTGTATTTATCAGCCATCTATGTTCTAGTATTTGTTTCCAGTTCATCAATACAAGTTTAGTTTGAAGTAAAATTCGAACAATTTGTGTTAATTTGCAGCAACTGACTTCAATGTTTAAGAACACGTTCCAATCTGGTTTTCTTTCCATCTTGTACAGCCTCGGGTATGTAATCCTTGTCTTGTTTTCGATCTGTGTAATCCTTGTCTTGTTTATTTCCCAATTTCGTTTGCACTTTTTGTTTCTCCACTTGAATTAAACATTAGCTTTTTTTATTTTTTATTTATTTTTTCCAGGAGCAAGCCTCTGCAGATTTGGGATAAAGAAGGTTATATAAACTGATGTTCGGATTTCATTTATTTTCCTATAGCACCAATAATAGGATATATGGATGAGTATATGTGGTTTTGTTGACTTGTAGCAAGTGTTATTGGATTTCATTTATTTTCCATTGCGGTTTCTTCCTTTCTTTGTACTTTTGAGTTTTTTTTTGTTTCCGGGTCATCCTCTTCTTCACCTTCACTTTATGTGTCTCAGGTTTTCCCATATAGAGCACAGTGTTTTCTTGTTACACCAAAGGTGCAACTGAAATAAAAAAAGATCTCTTTATGCATTCGACATCATCTCCACTATTATGGAACATTCTCCTGTTCCTTTCATTCGATATGCTCCAAAAGAGGCATCATGGAGCCGTCTTGCATGCTGCCATCCTTTCATTAGCAATCCTCTTATATCTCCAACACGTGATTGCTTCCTCATTGTCCTCGATAACATCCACAAGATATTAAACAATGAGAATACAAGGTCTCACTTTAGATTCTTTGCACATGCATGGTGCAACACCAACTCACAAATATCCTCACTTGCTTTCTTAAACTGTCCGTAGTTGAAATAGAATAGAACCCTGTGCTGCAAAATAATGGGGGCTACTTTCTAAAGAGACTAGCTGTTCCAATTTATTTTACACCTCCCTCCGATCACTCCTTTCTAACTAGGCAAATAGAAACATATAACTTTATGCACTATGCTTACCTCTTCTTTTTGTCCCGCGTGCAGTTGTCAATGGGCATGTCAAACGGCTGCAAGATGAAGATATCCAATCCAATGTCCTGGAAATTGTTGGTTCTAATGTCCAGCAAGCATACATAACATGTCCTGCAGATCCTAATGCGACTCTTGGCATAAAGCTACCCTTCTTAGTCATGATAGTGAAGAATGCGAAGAAGTACTTCACATTTGAAATTCAGGTTTTAGATGATAAAAATGTCCGGAGAAGGTTTCGAGCTTCTAATTATCAAGTCTGTAAGTCTATCCAGGAATATAGATTTGTTCCTGTGATTTATTTCTGTCATAATTTGCTATCTTTTTGTATATTTAGCCTTCCGCATATATTTCTGTGGTTTCACTTTAACTATATTCAGGAGAGAGCTGCTGAGTGCTGTCTATTTATGATATTTGATAATCTTGGCATTTGAAAATAGTTGTAGTTGAGTGGATTGATCCTTTGTTTAATCGACATTTATTTGTTAGATGGAAACTATTACATGAACAATGTCTTCCTTTTCGGTAAGAGCATATGTTTGATGGCATTTTTTTTGCCATAGAACGGTAGTATAATCATACATCAGACCTTTCTCATTGTTCTTGTTATATGGGTTAGGGATTTTCCTAATAAACTGTGAATGCACTTATTAACTTTAATAAAGTGCAACGCGGAGAACGTTAGCAACCTATGAAATCCCCAAAACGATCGGGGAAAATCCCTGTTTCCTTGTTAAATGTCAGAAATAGTAGTTTGACCGCTTGATGGTTTTTTTTATGGATTATTTGTGGCAAATGATGTTTAAGAATTTGAGTAGAAGCTTGTTAGCTCACAATAACATCACCTTTATGATTGGCGCTTAAATTTGATTTTGACCACCTTGGTTAATTGTCTTATTATCCTTGTCTTAGAGTTCAGATGGAAACATAAGGATGACATAGTTAGGCAGGATCCAGCACATGCACAGCCACTTCTTGGTTTCAAACTTAACCTAGGATGGTGAATGGCCACTTGGATTGAAAGACTAAGAAATGACATTAGAATAGATAGCTTGGTTGTGGATATTGAGCAAAGGTGGTACCATGGCAAGAAATGGCAGGGAAGAGTAACAGAGATGTGAAATTGGGAGATTGGAGATCAACATGAACTGTGATGGAACTACAGATAAAGAGATCCTATTTGGGGGACCCGATTCTTGAAATATTGGACTTCAGGATTTCTTAAATTATGTTCTTGTTAATAAACTTTCCTGTTGGGGAGAATCCAGTTTCTACTGACGGCGCTTGGACATTATTTTGTACCAGGAACAGTGGATTGTATCAGGTTGTGGGTATATTTTTCTTGATGGAAGTAGTCAATCCTGCTTGATAGAAGTGGGATAATCTTTTGGCTGAGAGAATTTCATAATTGGTCAGAAATAATGAGGACGTGATCATTGCTTTGGTTAAAATGCTATTTTATGCATATGTTACGTGGGTTTTTGGACTATTCAAAATGCCCTAAATAAACTGTTATGTTGGGCTACTTGGTCCTTTACTTATCAATAGGCAGTACATGTGCCTTAGTCCATGTAAGGTAGTTTTTATGCCAAGAACTGCACAGACTACAACTGTTTCGGGCATGTCCCATGCACCTATTGTTCAAAAATTTTGGGGAGTAAGGACTCGAGGATTTTGATAGTGCTATGCAGACTAAAAACATTAGAAACTGCGGAAGGATGCAATTGCTTTGACCTACCAAAGCTTTCTATAGATTATCATTACTCAGCTAGCAAAGTATTATGTGACTTAAGAATATCTAAATAACTACTCTAGCATCAAAATAAGATATGACATATGCATGCCTGGAAATGATGAAGTATTGTCTGGATGCAATACAGGAAAGGTTTCCCTCCTTCTGCTTGTATCAGTGTTTAGTTGATCTTCTTTCTGTCTTAATGTGATTTCCTTGGTGAAATATGAAGTCCGCTGGCTGCTTGCTAAGGTTTGCAGTTTTGCACTTGCCTAGTAGTCCTTGCCAACGATTGTTCTATTAGTTGAAAAGCAAATTATGGACCAACTTGCTTAGTGTCTTGTAGATAGTTTGTAACGCCTGCATTTGCCTAGCGTTGTCTGTTGAATGAAGACCCATACTAATCTGTCTTTCAGCTATTAAAGTATAACTAATATCGTAGTCAAATAATCCCTTCTTTGAACTTTTACTTTTGGAGTACAGAGGTGACACGTGAACTAATTACCAAACCACTTTCTTTCGACCCAGTTATAGATGTAAGTTTTAACGATGTATAATGTAAATGTCTAATATAAATTCTGTAGCTGTTGCTACATTCCTGTTTTGCTTGGACGCACACCTCTTTTCCGTAACTGTTTTATGGAGCATTTTACTTATTTCACGTTACTATTTTGGTGGCATAAAAATTGGTGCTGTTTGTAAAAGCTGAATTAGTGAGCATTAGATAACTTGTGCGCCATAAACGAGAAAAAAATGAGGGAAAAAAGTTACTAAAATTTTCTGTCATTCTTTGACCTTGAGATATTGCAGTACGTTGACTCTAACTTTAAGGTTTCTTCATTACTGCTGAATAGACTTGGGTAATATTCAAGCTGTTATATCATTTGTCACTGAAGCATAACCTACGCTGGTTGGATGGTCCTGTCTGACACCTTTACTTTTGGGGTCTCATTTTGTTTGTATTGGTGCCCTTTTTTTTTTGACAAGCTATGTTAATGCTTAATTATTAAATTTCTTTAATGCTGGAGTTTGAAAACTTCCACCTGTATGTTGCAGGCGGTCACACGAGTGAAACCCTATATTTGCACTATGCCGTTGAGATTGGATGAAGGATGGAATCAAATCCAGTTGAATCTTTCTGATTTGACCAGACGAGCTTATGGAACCAACTATGTTGAAACCTTGCGAGTGCAGGTTCATGCAAATTGCAGGCTAAGGAGGATTTACTTTTCTGACCGTCTGTATTCAGAAGAGGAACTTCCACCAGAATTCAAACTTTACCTTCCAATGCAGGTGAAAGATACTCAGGACTTGCTTTGATTGTAGTGTTGGAACGCCATTATGACTTATTTCGTCCTTTTTAGCCTAATGTTTGTTATTTTCTTATTGTAGAAATCTTGAGGATTTTCTCTATAAACCAGCAGATAAGGCACTTTAGTTGTCTAACATTCGTCTTGGAGCTGGTGTATTAATCAATCTTGGAGCTGGTGTATTAATCAATCTTGGAGTGGAACAGTTTGATCTTGGAAATGTTGATGAGTGCACGTATTCACCAAGTTTCTTTTTATTACTTGAATATATTAAAAATTTAGAGTTTGTTAGTGATTGTTACACATGATGTTGGATGTCTTTCTATCTGCTTTGCCTGGTTGCAGATCATTAGATGAATTATGTCTTGATTTTGTAAAAGCTTCATTGTTGTACTTTCTATGCTCCGGATTTATTTAGTGTTGATTTCAGAAAAACAAAAGTTCATTTGAAGCAGAAAAATAATCCAAAGGGAAAAGGCAAGTATGAGATTCATCTTGTCTAGGAAAAAAACGTAGTACTACTTTTCCCACTAATTTTTAGGACTTGTCGGGTGTTAATATTTGTGCGAAGCTTATACTCCATTCATGATATAAGATATAGGAATACTTATGCAAAAATATGCCGTTTAAGATACTAATTTAATTTATATAATATATTGGTGATTGTAAAAGAATAAACATTAAAGTGGTTGTTGAAAATAGCACAAGTATCACTATAAATTAAAATATCGATATTTTAATAAATTTTAGATTTTGAAAGTTGTATAAAAATAAAATAATACGTTTCAAATTACTCCATAAAGATCAGTACTGTTTTCTTATAACGTAGTTCGTCTAAAAAATTAACACATTTCTTATTCATACAAATGCTACGGCATATTAAAGTATTAACAAATTTATGCATATTATATTGGTAGCACAACACTGCCTCTTAATTCAACAAATCGTCGAGTTTCTCGTAACTTTCCTTCTCCCTTTGAGCATCTTGTGATTGGAAGCTTTAATTATTCCAACTACTCTGACTGTGCTCCTATTTCTTTGACACGTGTTCAGAACTGATTACGTGGGCCTTCTTTTCCTAGCCACGCAACCGAGGAACCAATAACGTAATCTACGCCTCTTTGGTTTGTGGCTCACAATCAGTTGCTTTACAATTTGAGGCTCATATTCTTCCATCTAAATCTGATAGCTGATTGGTCCACGTGTCGCGTGCTTCCAATTTTGCCCTTTTAACACCAGCTTGCTCAAGTTGGGGTGTGTGCCTATTTGAGGAAGTTAATTTATGCTTATGCAAGGTTATAATCGTCCTTACAACTCTTCGCTGTAAACCACGCTATCATTTTCATGGACACAAATAAAGAAAAATCACTCTAAAAAGTCATAAATTTATAGCCATTGCAATTTACAAATTACAATACAATACCACTACCGCCTTTGTTTCCTAAAGTTGCTGAATTGCTGCTAATATTGCGAATACAGAAAAATATATATATCACACTCAAAGGTCACTGCAGTTTCTTTATTACTCTCATAAGCCAAACAGAATTCTATCTTTACTTCGCCTATTGCTGTCCTCCATTTCTTGTGCTATTTTGGGAAAGTTCTCTTCCTCCTTTTTTCTTCTAATTTCCTTAAAGTAAGCTGTTTTCCTTGTTTTCAAAGTTTATACTATGTGAATTTGCGGTTTGAGTTGGTCATATGCTTTGTTGTGTCGTTGAGGTGGTTGAAGTTTAATTATTTCAATTACGGGAAATAAAGGAAGAAGTTTGCAAAGTTCGTCTGTTACTGATTTGTTTGATTTTTTTTGGTGTGTGTGTGTGTGTGTATTTTCATCAAAAAGTTTGAGTCTTTTTTAGTTTTTTTTTTGGTCAAGAAAGACTTTGACCTAGGCTTTTGATGTGGATGTTGAAATAAGTTGATCAATTCTGTTTTCTTTCATCTTTTTTGCTGTTATTAGAGCTTCATGAGCAGTTCTTAATTCTTGCAAATATTATCTTTGTTCTTTTGTGAAGTCTAAGCTGGTTCAAAGTTGCTAACATCCGTTTAACTGTCTCTATTTCTCAAATCTTTGTAGCTGCTCCAATTTTGCCAGGTTGGTCTTATGGAGTGGTTTTCTCGAGTTGATGTTGGTGATGTTGTTGTTCCTAAAGGCTTAGAAGATGGTTTTCCACAATCTCCTGACAGCAGGTCACAGTGGGACTCAACACCATTTGGGAATTTCAAGTCAGAAATGAGAAGGAACAATATAAGGTCGTTCGTTGGATCTGAAGATTGTAAAGTGACCAGGAGCGGCGTTGACATGAAAAACTTCGGAATTCACGAGGAGGGTTTTGATAATTTGGATAGCCAAGATTCATACTGTGATATGGACCAATGGTCCTCATATCCACCTGACCAGCTGGAATTTCATCTTGATAACTTGGCCTCGATCGATCAGTTGGATGATGTATTCCTGTAAAGCTCTAACTTTGCCGAATATATCTGGTTTCATTCTATTATTGAATTATTTGATCTATAGATGTGGATATGTTGATGACTTGATGTCCATAAAAGGCGTGGGTGTTCATGTCTCATTTCTTTCGAATGACTGATTGAGTTTTTCTACTCTATTACGCAGAAGTTCCTTACTCGAAGAATGTCCAATTGGAATGAATGATTGTGATGAATCATCTGATTTATCAACAAATTCCCGGTGCAGCGTGCTGCTCGCTGATAATCAAGCAGGAGATGAATATTCAAATCCAGAGCATGTGACAAGCAACGCTTGTAGCGCGGAGAGTGCCAAATATTACTCTGCACATGCTTTTACCTCGCCAATGGATTGGGAGAGTCAAGAAGTTAATAATTCTTATTTGCTGGAAAAGGTGATGCTTTTGCTCATTTTTGTTTCTGAAGGGCATGAATTTTCATGTAGCAACTCCATCCAATATGTGAAGCTGGAGTTGAATCATCAACCCCAGAAGAACTTAAGACGTCACTGCATCTAAATTATGTCATGTGAGATCTATGACTATCTAGCTGGACCAGCCGATAATCTAATTGGTCCAAGTATTTATAGTGAGCTTCAGTTCGTGTGATGTCTTACATGAAAAAGTTATCTTTGGCTCACATGGAGTTTTTAGTTTTGCATTGAGGCAGATGCAGGGAACAATCCAGGTTACGTCTCATGCTTTTCAGTGGAAGGAAATATTGGGAATATTTGACTTGCATTCAAGCAGGGGCGAACCTTGCATGATTGTTGAGGGTTGAACTAAAATTTGAAGGTAAAAAATCATAACGTCTTAAAAATCTGTAGAAGAAGACAAATTTGAATTTTCTCTTTCCTGGGGTGGGGGGTGGGGGTGAGCTTGGATCAGCTTCCCTTCTTTCTGACCTATAGAGGTCCATCCCCTCATAAAGATGGCTTAGTGTAGCAAACTTCATGTTTGTGAGTCATATATATTTGGATAACGTTGAACAGAAGAACGTTTGAACGTACTTGCTGGTAATTTGTTTCAAATATTAACTGAACTATCATTTGTTATCACAGACTAGTGTGGCCAACTTGAGACAGATGCCATGGCCTAAAATATTTAAGGCAGACTAGTGTTGCATTGTTCTGTTATAATTTCAGTGTTTCCAGTGCTTTAGTTCAGTATGAGAATTTCATAAATGATAAAAGAAACACTATAGGAAGTTGTTGGGTTGAATTGAATCCATCTATCTCATTATATCATCGTTCTTATCGTTCTCTTGAATTCTGGATCCTTTCTATGTTAGTTTAAGAGCTGTCAGTTGCTAATGGATTGGATTTTTTGAGCTTTGCATTATCACTTCCCAGTTTAAACATTTCAATTAAGCATATTAATCTTCATCTACGGGTTCGCTTTTGGTCCTAAATCTCTCTGTGTCGGCGTGAACAAGTGATGATTTTTTAACCTTTTGCTTTCAGTACTGTGATAGAACAGTTAAATTAAGTACGATCAAGAAACGACTGTTTCTGAACTCAAATGGTCATCTAAGTTTGCTCTGTGGCTTTTTTAAAAAAGAACTCTTTTCCCTATGTTATGTTGTAAGGGCTAGATCAAGTGTAGGTGCAGAAAGGGAGGGAGATAACTTCTTGTTTGTGAGTTTTGGTTTTATGGGAAGACATTATAAAGACACTACGCAGTTATCTACACATTTGTTGGATCTTCCAGCTCATGGTAATTAGCAAAGACATGTGCATACACGTTTATTCTCATTTTTATCGAGGTACTTCCATTTCAGCTAGTTTAAGTGCACTGCGTTGTCGGTCTGGGTTCCGAAGTCTAAATCTTTAAAGTTTATGCTCTAGGCACCAACTGCAGAGATTGCTGTGAAATTGGAGCATGATAGAGGAGATAGTAGAGCGAGTGACGAGGAAATATCCACGGAGCAATCTGTCCTACAGCACCTTGAAAGTCTCACAGCTCAGGTAATGAAGGCTTTAAGTTTTGGGCTTACCACTGTAATTTTTGCAATGGCATGACCTTACTGAATTTGTGCTTGTCTTGATACTACCAGCTGACTGAGAAAACCAGAATCTGCTTCCGGGATTCTCTATACCGTCTTGCAGATAATTCAAAACATGATGAATGTCAGAAGTGGAATGTTCAGTCAGATCAAAGTTCTAGGTGGTGAGTGCATGCTCATTAATTGTTTTAATTACCGAAATATATTAGAATTTTGAGCTTGTTTTAGACAATATGTTGTGGTTCATGATTAGAGAGAGACTATGATGGATATGTTTCTATCTGCTCTGCCTGGTTGAGATCGTTAGAGGAAATTATACCTTGATTTCGTAAAAGCTTCATTATCTCTTGGTACTTTCTGTGCTAAAAAATATCGTAAAAGCTTAATTGTTTTACTTTCTGTGCTCAAGATCTCATTAGTGCAGTAGGAGACGGAGAAATAAAAGAAAATGTGACTGTAGAGGTTAATTTGAAGCTGAGAATACATACCTTAATAATCAAAAGGGAAAATGCAGCATGAAATTCTTGTTGCCTCTAAATAAAAACTAGATTGGAAAGTATTATATTCCTGGAATTAACGTTAGCATTTTTCTCATATTGAAAAACAAAATCAGGTTAAGCAAAGAAGAGACAACAGAATTGCAGACGAATGTAATTGACAGAACAGTTGCCAACCTATTGTTCAGCAACATAGACTTTGGTGCTTCTGGAGACTCATTTTTGGACTTGACAGAAGCCACCGACACAAGACAGCATTCGGGTGGGATGTTGTGGAATATTTCAGGTTCATATGGTTGTGATGTGCCTACTTCTAGCGGATAGACGGTGCATTCTTGACTCTGCTCAAACCTTTCTTGAAGTGGAACAGTGAAGCGGGTTGATTGGCGATACTCTGTATCCTAGTGCTTATGCTTCCATATTACAGCACGGCCGTCTTATGTAATTTGGCCTGACCAGATCCGGCTAAGTTTTGACAAAAAGCTTGTATTGTAGGCATGAGTAAAGACTAACTACGGCTACTTTTGCGTCTGCTAGATGATCAGTGATTTCTTTCATATGATAGTGTTGGCAGAGGAGCTATCAGCTCCAGAAGACTCAAGAGTCAAGAATACTGTTTTGTGTAGGAAAAAAGGTAAAACAGTTGAATCCTGGCATTTCTTTGGACTTACCAGGAGTTGATGCAAGTGGCGAAACGCTTTAAAGGGGCTCCTATTTTTTTAAAGCTCCAGACATTTTACTTGAGGAAAAAAATTTCTCTGTTTGTTCTTTCTGAATTTTGTAAAGTGCTAATTTGTTTCAATTTGCGTAGTTTCAGTTGTTTTAGTTCTTGGTAGGAGTTGATGGAGATGTAATATATAGTTATTTTGACACTTCATACGAGTAAACATGAGACTTGGGCAAAGATTGAGTATGGTATGGACATATGGTTGATCGTTAATTTCCCATCTTTTTTGCTTCGAATATTTGGAACTCCATATTATTGCTATACTTATGAATTCCAATATAGTTATGAGGAGCCGGAATCAAAACGTGGTTCTTTTGGACTCAAACGATCGAAATGCGTGAAAAAGAAAAGTTAGTGACCAAAATAAATACACATCCCTTTAAAAGGGCGTTATACATATTATAACAATGTTATACTTGAATTTGAAAAGACGGGCATGTATAACACCCTTTATTAAGGCGCTAGTTACACATATAGCATTTTTATAACAATGTTATATTTGAATTTGAAAAGACGGGCATGTATAACGCCCTTTATTAAGGTGCTATACATAATTTGTGGGGCCATCAATAATTTTTGCGCTTAATTGACATAATAATTCAAATAAGGGCACTATACCTCAAAAAATTCGACTCCCGGATGGGGTATTGCCTTATTTAAAGACGTTAAGGATTTTGTAATAATTCCGTAAACTATAGTTTATCTCCACAGTGTCATGTTAAGTTGCCACTTACAATGAAGTACGATAGATTGGTATCGTTGTTATGTAAAAAGAATGAGTGTGAGCAAACGTTCAGTGAACCTTAAAGTAACCGGAAGATATCCGTATTCTGTCACTCCGCAAGAGGTTGCTTGTTATGCTGAGTTTAACATCGAGGATGATGAAACTCTAAGTGATTTTTTGAGGGCTCCAGATGGATATCGGGAATTTCTTTTGATAAAAATATTAGAAATGTATGTCAAGGTTGAAGATGTTCGCAACAATGAGATTGCGCAAAGCAGGGATATCCCTCAGTCATCGGGATGGTTATGTTGGAGCAGTTTTAGCCAAATAGGTTCCGGCTGAAAGAGTTTGGCCTGATCTAAACCTATCTCCACGGGCGAATGAGGAGCGAGGAAATAATTTCTCTCCTACTATACATGATCCACAAGACGAGTGGTAAACTTCAATTTTCCTTTGTGTTACGATGTTTATTTTCGTTGTATTGAATTTGTAGTAACACTCATATATTTCACAGGGGGTCCAAATATGAATTTTACAAGTTATGAACCAACACCTAGTTGGAATATGCATAGTTCTGGTGTGTTGGATCATGATGGTCTATCCGGGAGTCATCACTAATAGGATGATGTCCATCATAGGATGTCAACACATTATGATTTTTAAGTGAAGTGATATAGCTATATGTAAAGTGTTTATCAATTTGAGCAACTCATTATTTTATTGGTTGTGCAGTTAAAACGAGCAACTTGAACGTCCTGTCCTGACTCAATTGCCCGAAGACGACATATTTAATCGGAATCTGGCAGATGCACAGAATCAGGAAGAGAACAGTGATTATAACAACAATGCCAATGAGTCTGGAGATGGCACACCCTTCCTTGATGAGGGTGGTGATGAGGAGGAAGAGAATGCTGGATCTGATTTGACGAGGGAGCATGCTCCATCCCCCGTTAGACCAAGAGTGTACGAGTCCCACATGCCATTTCATTCAAGGGAGATTCCCTACCTTGATCATTTGCCAAGTATGCCGGATGTGGATGCCCTCACAAGGGATACAGACGAAATTCAGACATCAATGTGGTGATTCTAGACCAACAATATTGTCAAATAACATGCTTTTTTATGATAAAGCGCGCCTAAGCAGGGCAGTGAAAATGTATATCGTAATAGAGCGTCGTGAGATGACAGTATGGGAGTCATTTCCGTATGTATACAAGGTTGTTTGCCGTAGATGGTTTAGGGGTTGGCACCCACAATTGTGAAATGGACACATTCAGTGGGAATCACTTCAACTTGATGTTGACTTGATTTCTCTTGTCTTGATTCCACACATTGAAGCGTCCATAAGGTACAAGATCAAAGAGTGTATTACATCCGTCCACCAGGAATATGGTTGTACCATTACCAAAAAAAAGGCATTTCTCGGATGCAAATGTGCGTTTGAAATTGTTTATGGTAACTGGGATTAGTCTGTTGCATCTCTACCTAGGTACATAGCTGCATTGCAACACTTTGACCCCGGGACTGTTGTTGAATAGAAGCTTGAGCGGAGTTCGGAAATACCTGAATATATATTCAGATACGTGTTCTGGGCATTTAAACCAGCAATTGATGGTTTTGTGCAATGCCGACCGGTAATATCCATAGACGACACTCATGTATATGGAAAGTATGATATTAAGCTTTTGTCGCCGTTGCAGTAGATGCTAATGGAAGTATATTTCCCTTAGATTTTGCTATTTGTGCCAATAAAAGCCAAGAGACGTGGACACTGTTTTTGAACCACTTGAAAGAGCACGTCCCTTGTTTGCTCTTGGATTGGACTAAACAACTTTCAGGTATATTAAAAATATCTGATCAACATGGTGATATTATAAGTTCTGTAGAGAATTTGCCTGCATGGCAAGAACCGTATGCTTACCACCGTTACTGTGTGAGGAACCTGAAGGCCAATTTCCAGAAAGCACATCCCAACAAGGATTTGCATGATTTAATGTGGATTTGTTGCAATAGATCACCAAGAGTGTAAATTCAGGAGGCACATGGAATTTATCAAGTAGGAAGACGAGGGAACTTATCTGTTACATCTCGCGTTTTCGTACGTTAAAGTTTCGTGGTGAGTTAATCGACGTAAGCTCGAGGATGAGATTGTCTTGAGGTTAGCGTAATTACTCTATTTATAACAAACGATAAATCTTGTTATTCTATTTTCAAGTACATGCACATAAGACAATAATAGTTCAACTTTTACAACTAAAAGGGCACAACCTTGAGATGAAAGAACAACTGGAGTGCAGATACACTTAAAATATGTTATTCTATCAAATATAAAACATAATTTTAGTTAGAAAGAATCTGACTAAAATGGATACATAATTTGCTTGGTATTTCTCTGTAAATCTTGATCTGTAAATTACTATTGTCATTAACATTATCACTTACTTTTCTAGTTCTTTTTAGCTTCTTCAAATATATGCAACTCAGTAGTTTTTTTTTTTCAATCTTCAAAACTCTCAGATGATAACAATTATAACAAGAAATTTATCAGCACCTTTCCAATCCAAAGTCACTAATTCAACCCCCTCTAAATTCAGCCCCAATACTGATTCTATAAACTCAAGAATGAGTCTCAAGTTTTACAGAAACAAGCAGCAGAAAAACTAATCAAAGCAACAGTAGCTATACGACATAAGTGATCTCACATTACAACAAGAAGGATTCCTTGTATTCAGCCAGTTAAGATAAAGTGATAAACAAAGTTTATGGCATTGTTCGGTGTTGATAGTATCAGATTGTGGCAGTAAGTTCCTATATTTCACTATCTACAGCAAAAACGCAATTTTATAATTTTAATTATTAATAAGGTATCCAATTGTGTTTGAACGTATCCGGTGAAAATTTTGTCCCTCATTTCAAAACATTACTCTACTGACAAAAAATCAAACACCTCGTAGGCGGCAAGAAATGCAGTAATAGGAACATCCAACAACTCAATATGCTTTCAAGACATAATCAATTTACGATATCGATAAATTATTTTACTGTACAACAAGAAAAAAATAGTAAAGTCGGCATTTTTTTTTTGAGATATCAAGAAACATAGCAAAAAAGCCAAAAATCAAGAGAGAAATAAAAGTTGTTACAACGGAAAGAGAACCTGAAAGTAAGAGAGCGTCACCTTGAAACTTATTAATTGTCGGAGATCGAATTTTGCCTGGAAGATTAGAAGAACTGAACTGAAGGTTTGGGATTTTTGGAAGTGCGGTGAGGGGCAAGGTCTTGAAATGTGAAATGTTAATAGGGATTCAAAGAGGGATTGCCGTCTCACGTCTGCCGATTGGAAAAAAATGATAAAACACGTGGGTCACTTCTATTTTACCCGATTCATGCACTAATTCGGACCTTGCCTAGCCCGACCCTAACCTATTAACTTTTTGTAAAAATAATATTTTGCCTTGCCCTGCCCCGCCCCACTAATAGTATGCCCTGCCCCGCCCCGCCCCATTAATAGTATGCCCTGCCCCGACCTACCTCAATTACCATTCCTAAAGGCGGGACGTCCATGTCATCTACTGTAAATTAAATAATATTAATTACATTATTTTACTTTAATATGTTAATTTATTATTTTACATCTTAGTTTTATTATTTTATATGTTTGTTTGAAAATTAAATAATTAATTTTTATAATTATACAAGATTTAATTATTAAATATTCATGTATGGGTTCCAGGCTCGATATTTGAGGCCCAGTAGCACCAAGATATCCTTAATTCTTGTGTTCATTATCAGAAAATTATCTCGATTTATAACTCAACATGTCTGTTATTTTGTATGTTAGTTTATTATTTGTATGTTAGTTTTATTATTATATATTTTTGTTTATGACTCACTTGTTTTTACTATAATAAAATTAAATAATTAATTTTCATAAATACAAGATTTAATTATTAAATATTCACATAAGGGTTCCGGGCTCGATATTTGAGGCCCAATAGCACCAAGGTATCCAAATATTGTTGTTTTCTCATGTTATTTTCTTACGATCGTTGACTAGAATTGGACAGAGTTTGTGTTTGAACTATCAACTATTTTAACGTATTTTTGGGTATAATAGATACTTAAATGATTAATTTCAATAACTACAAAGATACTACGCTAAAGGGCACTATATTTTACTATGTGTGACGACCCGACATGTCGTTTTGAGTATCTGCACTTGGCTTGGTATTTTGAGGGCTCGTGTATAAGGGTGGCAGGTGGGCCTGGCCTGGCCCGGGCCCGACCCGGGCCCGCGGGCTTAGCGGGCTTGC